>JARHVA010011228.1:0-79789 GCA_037957365.1 Torreya grandis | reverse complement strand
ACTCAATAAAGATTCAAATTGATACATGGGAACCATATATGAATAAATGTATGAATTATTATGTTGAAAATTTTTCATCACATGAGGTGAAAGATAACTAAGTATCAAAATACCTAATCTATTCCTTATTCATTGACCCAACAACCAATGCACCCTTTTCCAATAACTAATAAACATTTCCTAATCCACTGAAGCCAACATAATTTGATTAGAAATAATTTTTGGGATTGATGGTGGATGGTATTTGATTACCCACTATGTAATGACCATGAGGTCTCATTGTATTTTTTGAGGAAACTCTACTGTGAGTTTTTCCTCAATGAAATTCCCAACTATTTTGACTATGGTGAGTTTTAGGGTCAACAAAAGGGATCTGCATAGGATTGACCAAGTTCATGATGTGATCCTAATTGGTATACAAGGATCCTTACCCAAAATCCGCTTCAACCCAAGATCCCCTCTATGGTGAAGGAGTTCTTAGAGATTGACACTTTTTATGCACTTAGTATACTTACTGATACACTCATTCAACATATGATTAGGCTATCTAAGACTGATGCTAGAGATACTCTACACATTATGTGTACCTAACCTCATTGTTATATATGTTGTAGTGTTATATGCATTGGGCCTTTGGATGATGATGATGGTACTTCTAAGGGTTTAGATGCTATACTCATGAGTGATGAGTTTTTGGCACATATATTTGGTGTACACATAGTAGTCACTATACACATTCAAGTATCTTTTATATAAATATCATGTTAAATTTAAGTTATATATGTATTTAAAAGCTAACAATTAATTTACATAGAAATGAACTGATAAATATGTAATTTTTATGTTGCAGGAGGAGTTAGTGCCTACATCTTCATGGTCCACAACTACATTTATGGATCTTTTCCAATTGATATTTACATATGCAGAGTTAGCTTTTAGGCCATCCACTACTTTAGTTGTTGATGTTACTAGGCCATCGTTTACATATATAGAGGTAAACTTTTGAGTTAATATTATACTATATCTACATGTTTTTATTTATATAGATATATGCTCTTGAATAATAATAATATAAGTTTAAAATTAAATTTGAATGACAATGATGTGAATAAAAATTATATGTGTGAAATGTGTTGAAAAATATAGAGACAAAATCCATAACCTAATAATGATCTAACTTATAGATAATCTCCTTCAATGTCTAATGACGTCCTCATATTTTTTTAAAATATATTCTTACTCCTATTTATTATAATCAAATTGTTGGTACTCCACCTTTTCAAACTTATTTTAATGCTTCACATTTTTCTTGATTATCATTTTTTCTTCATAGTTTTTCTTAAGTAATTATTTTCATTGCTACCTATAGTACCACTAATTATCTTCCAAATCCTCATGTTTGTTCCCTTGTGTGAATCATGCATGTTATGAAAATAGATTAAGTCTATATAAAACTAAGTGAGGTTGTTTGTTAAGTTGATGACCACAAAAAACAATCCTCCATCTCTATGAGTATAGATAAACATCTGCATTATTGTTGTAATGTCATCTACATAGGCACTCAATGAGTTACATGTTAACTTATAACTTCAAATTCTAAAAATAGATTTGTTTTAATAATTTTACTACATACTTGAGAAAATATAACTTATGTGAATGTATTATGTATGTAGGATTTTCATATGACATCTAATAGTCCTATTAAGATAATTAGTAGGGAATATTCTCATGTTTCTTCCCCATTTCAGACTCTTATTCATGCACTTTGACCTATCATTGACCCTATTGAATGTTAGGCATAGATTCAGAATGAACATGAGATTGTAGTAAGTGCATGTTTAAATTATTTTTGTATTCTAGTTTAAAATTAATTTTTGAACTTGGTTGCATGTATAGTATGTAATTTTTCTAATAATATTTGTATTGGAACAATTTCAACTATGGGAAATTTATGAGTGTAGAATGACCTGCAGTCAAACCTTGTAAGAATCCAAGGCATTTCAAGGATCTCCATCTATGAATAGGGCATCTTAGGGAGATTATTATTTAAGGAAGGCAAAGATATGAAGACTATTTAATGAGTAATATATATATATATATATATTATATATATATATATATATATATATATATATATATATATATTAATTGATGTGCCTTTTTGTATGATTATATGTCAATGTACACTTTTTTGGCATTGTATGCATTTAATACATTCCCCCAACATTTTATTATGTTGTTAGATGATGTAATTTTTTATATGCCTATATGGCAATGTATGCATTATTTGCATTGTAGACTTATATGGCATTCATCCAATATTCTATTATGTTTTTATTTTGTATGCCTTTATGGATCTCTCTCTCTCTCTCTCTCTCTCTCTCTCGCTCACACACACACACACACACACACACACACACACACACACACACACACACACACACACACACACACACACACACACACACACATGCACGTGCACATGTGCATAAATTCACATTTTATGGTGATAATATTTTTGTATACAGTTTGGATCACATTATTATTTCACAACTAAATTTTATGGTTATATGGACATATTTAGATATGATCATATTTAATATTTCCTTTGTGAAATCTATTAATACTAAGTTACAATCTTTCAATATGTATTGAAATTAAAACCATATGGAAGAAAAGAGTATAATTTTTGAGATAGAGTCATATATTATTGTGAATTACTTCTTATGATTGGGATATACTATTCATCATTATTATCATGTGGTTACCCTTACTACACTAGTTTAATATCATTTTAGGACTCAATAATCACATTTTGTATTCATTGAATTTATAGACATACCACATTTATATTATAATTACTTGATTAAAACAAATAATGGGATAATCATATCTGCATACCTTATTCATATTCCCTTATACATTTTACTTATGCATGTTTGATGAAGTGGTTATGTTCTACCTCCTCCTTTATGATGTTCTTGTAGACACTAATTTTATGTATACTACTTAATAAGTGTCTTTATATGTCATAATCCCCTTCGTTTATTATCCACCACCCTTATTTACATTTACTCATGATAATTACTTTGTTAATTTCCATTTACCCTCTTTATAACCTCCCAAATCTCCAAAAATCTATTAAAAATCAATAAAATCTAAATTATCCCTCCATCCTAATAACTTACCCTCGATGAAAATCATGTTAGACAACTTAAAAAACATCCTCCCCCAAATTTCCCCATAGTTAGTACCACTTAAGATGTGTTTTTATAAGAAAAGGTAGAATCATTAATGATTCCCTATGATTGATGTTGATTTTATTTGATTAGCATAGATTACTTATACATGTCCTCAACTCACCTAAACAAATCTTGAATCTAAACTGGAAGGTTGATAGAATTATTTAGAGATGAAAGACACTCAAGAGACATTAGGCTATCTCATTGATATACATCAAAACTTTGAATCCTTGCTATTGCTTTTTTGAAGTCAAAAATACACCACCAATCCATAACACCATCCAAAAGCATTTCAAGTTTAGTATTATACTTCATTTTTAGCATAATTTCATTATCTATCTTATTTTATGTAGTAGTATCATTAATTTAATATTTAGACTACCTTTATTATCCTTAAAATACATTTTCATAAATCATAAAACCATCTTCTTAGATTTTTGGTAAATTTTACTAGAATTGACATCGATTGTATAGATCATCATCGACACTGATTTTATGAATCAACATTGATCCCTATGAAAAATATTAAGGTACATAACCTAAGCCTATTTTTATAGATTTTTACCATAATCTTGGTCTACTCATATTGTTTTATTTTCCTATAAACATGGACTCTGTCTTTAGATGACCATTCCTAGAGAATCTCATGAAATACTCAACATTTCTAATTTACCAATTGTATCCCAACCCCTCTTTGCCAATCAAAGTGATATTGAACACGAGTTGAGTCTTCTTGACTTTGCATTCACTTCTAACATTGATGACATCTCAATGCAACTTGAAATTAATCTAAGAAGATACTAAAGCCGCACAATACTACTGGCTTGATTATTTTGACTATATTAATGCAATAGAAGAAGAATAGATATTATCATAATCATATGTCATCTAAATTCTTTTTTATTAGATTAATTACTAAAATAGGTCAGTTGACATTTGTAAAGGGAAGCTTACACCTTCTTAGAACTAGTAGTTTACTAGGCAACTAACCTTATTACTTTACTAATTTATCTTATCTAGTTTCTCACATGTGTGTAGGTAGTCCTTCCTAGCTAAAAAAGTGCTCTCACAATATCTTGGTCAATGGTACACAACTGATCACATAGGTATGCCTTATCTTGGTATAGACCTTAATTTTCTTTAAGTTTTTATTAGTTTGATTTATTAAAAATATTCACATAAAAATTACTTAAACATTTTGGCATGCATGGTGTGACCCTTTTAAGACTCATAGTCATTAATTTGTCATTATAAGTTATTCTATTTTACTTTATATTTTTAGTAAATTATTCATTGTTATTTTCATCAAAAAGAGAAAATTAAAAAAAATCTTACTTTCTTTTAGAGTCTAAAAAGAAATACATTCATCAAATTACTTGATTAGGTTATCCACATAACATAATTAGGTGGTTTAATTTATCTTCATAGTCACACTTTTCTTTCACACACAATAAAATCACAAAACTATTAAAAAAAATCCTATGTAGGTGGACCTACTTGGATTTCATCACCAAGGGAAAAATTGACTCGATGTTCTAGTCAAATATAAAGAATTGGTTGATGGTATATCATCTAAGTGCCTGACACCATTGTCATTATGGGGTCATGAAATGAGGGGGTAGGCTCTAATATCAAGCCACATACCATCACCAACATAAATCTAGGCCTCACATACCCTTGGGTATATTGAGAATACCATCTTTAAATAGATTTGAAACTAGCCTTAGCATAACTTTTCCTATGTCATTTGTTAAGCCAAACACACTATCATATTCTAAAGCATTATTTAAAAAAAAGGAGAAAAATAAAACATTATGAACATTTGATTAAATTATGTGTTTTATCTTCAATAAATAGAGAAAAACAAAAAACATTTTCTCTTTACTAATTTTGCATTTATATTTGTTTATTTATCACTACATGGTTTTAACTAGGTAGTAATCAGAGAAACAAACCAAACCACATACATTGTCTTCATACATGTAACATTAACCAAGTCCTCCTACCTCTCCTAAATCCATCAGGGAGGGCATTCCTCAATATTATCCATAGGAAGACCTCAACTTTTCTAGCATATTATATAATAATCTAGTCACCCTTAGTAATTACCTTACTACACAAGCCATACATATTCCTATTTCTCCTCATGCCCAATCCTCTCAATTCATCTATGGTATGCCACCATAAGGATCAAAAGCATATTTGGTAGCCATGGTATCCTCTTCTATTTATCAACCACTACTAGTGTCTCCTAATCCCAATATAAGCTCCATTATAACACCCAATACTAATGTGTCACAACCTATAAATAATCAACCACCACTAGTATTTACTAATTCATCTACAACTATTGTCCAAACTCAAAGTGTTACCATACCCCAACTCACATCTACCAAACCACCTTTTTCCTCATTCCAAAATTTAGTGGTCTCAATCCCTGCCACTCTTCCATCTATTCAAACAAACATGACCATAAACCCAAATCAACCAATACAACCTTCATAGTAAATTCCTTTGTGTCAACCTATTTAACAACTTTTACCACCATTAATTTCTCAATACCTCACTCTATCACAACCATTTAAAAACACCTATTTTAATTCATCTTTAGAAACAACCTTACCTCCTCTATTCCCATAATATGCAACTATCTATCAACCAATCATTACCACCTCATTTGGTTAGCCTCTTTTATATCCATTTCCCACTTTGTTTCCCCTTAACTAGCATTTGTAGTAGAATTCTTTAAGGAGCATGCCTCAATATAATGCCTAGCCTAACCTCATGTGAATTTTAATGGATAGTATGGTGAATCTTGAAGCTTCTACCTTCAATCAGAAGAATATGCTCTCATACGATCAAATCTATAATAAAACTATCAACCTAATAGTCCCAATTAGACCCTATTTGACACAATGAAAACTACCCAACTTCATAAAATTTTAAAATAAGAAAGACCCTCAGCAACACATCAAGGACTTTAGACTTGATTTCTACCTTATATCACAAAATGATGCTCTCCTCATAGGAACATTCCCAATGTCACTAGCTATAATAGCTTTGGATTGGTACAATTCCATTCCACAACACTCTCTAATATTTTTTGGTAAGCTAGCCCAAATATTCCTAGAGCACCTTTCAATAAATATCTCAAGGAGGGTAACCCTCACTAATTTTTAATCCATTATGTAATTTGAAGATGAATCATTTACTACTTTTGTTATAGGATGGTAGGGACTTATAAACCAGTTATCATTTTCCATCTCAAAAATATATTTGATTGAAATTTTCACTAGGTCATGTGAAAATCACATATCATCCATGCTTTAGGTCCAATATTTCAATACATTTTATGAACAATTTACCATGGCCCTTAGGTTATAAATATGACCCTTATAAGAGGGAAAGGTCAAATTATTAAAAAAAAAAAAATTGATCCATCCAAGGGGTCCAACGACTCTAAACCAAAAGGAATAAAAAATACTATTGTCCTAAAATCGGCCCCTCCATCAATAACAAACCAACCAAGTTTTTATACTTCCTAGACACAATCAAATAAAACATAAACATAATTTACACCTAGATAATACATGCCATTGGGATAATATCATGCTTCTCTCCTCGACAAAATTTTAAAAGCATCAGTTATTGAGCCCCTTCTAATCAAGCCCATGGATGAATCTTGTCCTAAACCCAATTGGTATAAAGGGAGTTAATTTTGCACCCACCATTGTTCACCTAGTCATGAAATCAATATATGTCTATATTTCAAGAGCTTGGTCCAAAACCCTATTGATTGGGGGAAATTCAATTAGACAATCTAAATGCTCTCTCAAACCAATCTCTTGATATCTTTAGAAAATAATCCTTAAACCATCCATATTCATCTAATCCTATATAAATAAACACTAGAAACACCCAAGATCAGAAAGCCCATGTAATAAATACCATTTACGATCAACTTCTACCTAAAGAAGTTGGTATCACACTTGAGTCATCTTCCAAAGTAACAAAAATTATAAACCTCCTTATAGGAGATATATTAGAATAATTTGAGACAATTAAGCCTATTCTTATAATCCATTCAAACCTCCATGATCTCATTACATGGTATCCTTTAGAGGAGGTTCCATCTAAACATGATCAAGACTACTTACGAATAAAGAAAAATAGAAGGGTTATTATAGCCATATGGGATAAATGCCTTGGTATGCCAAAAGGTAAATCCCTATAATACCCATGTATAAGGATTGCAATCCATCAGACATCTAAAAATGAAGGTTATCATAAAGACATCCATGTACCTCCGATGGTGCTAAAAAAGGGAAGATGATTATTCCATAGGTTCAAATTAAGCCATCCATACTAGGGCCGCATACTTCCTCTAAAATAAAAATAACAATCATAGAACCACCTCTCAAATGACCTAAGTTAGCTCAAAAAATTCCCCCATGCTACCAACACCAATGCCCCATATCAACCCATCGAGCTCTTATTACCCTAAAATCTCATCTAAGATGCCTATACCTCCCATTATGACTACTTGTACAATCAATACAAAAATGAAGGTATATAAGTAAACACAGTCCAAAAATTGAATCCCAAAAAATGACAAAATCCCACCAAGACCCATTATGGGGATCATATTCCACCATCCTTGATCAACTTCTAAAAAATTCCCTCATCATGTTACCACCCATCAAACCTATGAACCCTCATATCCAAAAACCAACATGTTACAAGGGAAATAAAATATGTGCCTACCATAAGATACCTGGACATGATACCAAGAGCTACAAAGCTATCAAATTTGTAATCCAGGATCTCTTAGAGTAATATGACCTCTTAATCCTTGTCATAATCCTCTCCTTGACCAAAACACTAAATCCAAAACCATCTCCAAGACTAATGTGGTATGTGACTTAAATATTTTACAAGAAAAATAAAAAGGAATGGATAATATCCTTGAATCCATCCCTGACTAAATCCATTCCAACATCCCCTTGAGTCCTCCAAACATAAATAACTTTAGAACTTCAATAGATCATCCACTATTATAAATTGATATGATAAACATAGCCACACAGTTTTAAGCACAAGGCCCCAAAATAAAAAATATAAAAAGTAACAAAATTCCATTTTGAAGGATCTTACCTCAACTACATATATCCCCAAACCATCCACTCTAGAAAGAAATATTCATTTTAGGGACAAATTAAAATAATAATTCCCCAAAATTAATACATATATCAGTTCTAAAATAACTCCACCATTTACCCATGAAGATGTCCTTATACAAACTTATCCAAAATTCACCACATCACTTCCAAGCTATGATAAAAGTACTATAGACCATCTAGTTACAAATATATGAACCATAACCTCTACTATCTTTTATCATATCTTTACAGACATCCTCATCCATTACCTTCCATGATTCAGAAGTATCCCCATTACATCATGAAGACCAAGACCCACCTCTATTCATCATTGCCCAAGTTGATTGAAAAATGATCAAAAGGGTCATCATTGAAAATGGGGATAACATAAAAATCATCTCATCACACACTTTCAAACAACTCCAGTTATTATAAACCATCATAACCTAATACCCAACTATCCTGCGAGCCCTTAAAAACATGGTAGATCCTATGTTAGGTATTGTCATCCTCCTTATGCAAGTAGATGCACATACCCTCTTTGAGATATTTTATGTGGTAGAATGGGAATTTAAATATAAATTACTACTAGGACATCCATTTAAACATTTTATGTGCTTTGTACCCTCCACCTTGCATTGATGCCTCAAGTATGAGTATGCAGGCAAAATCCACATTGTCCCAGAAGATCCTCATCTATTTAAAATTTGAAATTTAACCTATAGACCTAATGATATCTTAAAACCTATAAAAAACTTAACATTGAGGCATGATCTAGTTCAACAATCCCCTCATCATGATTCCCTCAACTCTGTACTTCAACATATCTCACTAAGGGAATATCAGTTATTGATGCTTAACACCCTACCTATTCCTTAGGAATATGGGAACTAAGAAAAAAACACCTTTATTATACTAACATTAGCTAGGTAATTTCATTTGGTCCTCCTTACCTTTGTACCCACTTAATCTATGGAGGGATTGATCAATCTCCTTTATAACATGAAAATCAACCTCATACAAAACTATTTTCCTCAAGTTTATCTTTACTTAACAAATTGTACTTTTCATAGAATTATTTGAAGTGGTGTGCTTGGAAGGGCTTCAACATAGGACGTTATGAGTAAGGACCACATGAGGTCACATTGAGTGATCTTAGAAAACCACATGAAATAAATGGTCCTAGTTTTAAAAAATGCATTCAATCCTCTCATAATCCACATCTTCATAATGGAACCTTATCATCGCTACCCAACACCACTTTAGATATAAATGAATATCCATCATCACCATAATCTAACACCCCTTCATAAAGTAATTAAGTAATATACATCCCACCTATATTTTTTAATCAACAATGTAAACCTAGGAACACTCACATATCAACATAATTAAAAAATTGATCTATTCCCCTAACTTCCTCTACATGATAGAGAAAGATGTCCCTTATTTATAATTCTTAAATGTCAAAATGATGACTCTATATTAACATATTTAGGGGTAGGAGATAGTACCTATGAAACTCCTTTCCACCTAAAACTCCTAGTCTCTTAAATGAAGTCACCATTGATATTAATATCAGGACATGAGAAATCCTATAAAATAAAAAAGTTAGTCAATCCTTAGATTCCTAGAAACACTAGGATTTCACTACTTTATTGGATAACCATAGCCAAGATTTTTCCTAGTATTATAATGATATGCTAGGTATCAACCCTACTATATTTTTCCTTGACATCATCACCATCCCCAAAGCTAAACTAGTAAAATAAAAAATCTAAAAGATGCACCCACATGTGGAACTTATAGTCAAGGAAGAGCTGCAATGTATTTTATTGGTTAATTTCATTCAACCTATTGATTATGCTTAATGGATGTCTAATATTGTACCTATCAAAAAATTATTTGGGGGATTATGCCTTTGTACTAATTTTTGTGACCTAAATATTTCTTATCCTAAATGTGATTTTCCTCTACTTAATATTGATCAGCTTGTAGACTTCATGGCTGGCCATTAAATGCTATCTCTCATGGATGGATTCTATGGGTATAATCAAATCCTTATTTCCCCTGAAGACCAAAAAAAAACTTCTTTTATTACCCCATGGGGAACTTTATGTTATAGGGACATGCTTTTTGGTTTAAAAAATGGAGGATCAACCTTTTAACATGCCATGACCTACATATTTCATGACCTAATCCATAAAATCATTGAATATTATGTGGATGATCTCTTAGGTAAATATAAGCTCTGTAAGGACCATCTCTCTATTTTTCAAGTAATATTTTCTTATTTAATAAAATACTACGTTTGTCTCAATCCCCACAAATATGTTTTAGGGTATTTTCAGGCAAGCTCTTAGGTTTTATTTTTTCCATTCGAGGAGTTAAAGTCAATCTAGCTAAAATTAATGCTATTTTATAGATGCCACCCCCATCTATTATTAAGTGTATTTGTAGTCTATAAGGGAAATTATAGTTTATTTGTGCTTTATCTCATAGTTATCAGATCAATGTCAGCCATTCCATCACCTTATTTTTTTAATATTATAATATCAATTACTAATATAAGCATCATATATACCAAAAACATTTACATAGTTCCTAGAATAAAAGTATCAAAAAATCAAGCATTCCTCATTAACACAACATAAATACCGATTATACAATATAAAAAATAGCCCCATATAAGTAGCCCAACAAAAGTAACAGTAGTAATAAAATACCAAAAGTAACATGACAAATATCATATCAAAATATAGCCACCCAAAAGGTGGAAAAATAGGGCTTAATCATCATGTGCCCTCTAACTAGTAGCACCATCTAGTTCACATCCATCTCCAAAATCCCTAGAATCAAGTCCCTTAGTTGAGTCTTTACCTTCAACATGTCCCATCTGAAGCTGCTTAGCAGTCAACTGAAAGGGATAATGGTTAATTTTTTTTAAAAAGCTTTTCATATTGTTCATTTTCACATATTTAAGGACATATACATCCACTAAACCACCTCATTCAATAATTTTTTCTAGTTTTCTAGAAAATATATTCACATTTTCATCGATCATCCTCCAACCATCTTCTTGGGAAAATTGATCATGTAGTACTGAAGTCAATCCCTATGGAGAAGATACTACCACCACATCCTTATCATATAGTTTTAGGTTTAGGTTCAATTTTAATGGTGAAAATATTTCCTTAACTTCTCTAATTATATAACTTCCCAATTCATCATTTCACACATCTCTTAGCATATTTTCATTAATTAATAACCAACTATCAATCCCATTCTTATCTGAGTTACTCAAGTGTATTCATTCCTAAATTGGGTGATTTGCTTGGTCAAAGTATGTATCTTTTATGTAATCCCACTCATGTTTAGTAATTTTTATCTTAGCAGCCGACTAGTGGCACACTACCCAATCTGGATGCGGGCTCAACCTAGGATAACCACTAGAATCTAGCAAGAAATCAAAGGTGATTTTAAGGAGTCCTATATTAATAAATTGTTCCAATTAATCTTGTGGAACTTTTAATTTTAGGAATATAGGCAAAGAGATAAAATAGAGAATGACTTCCATTGATAAGTTAGTAAGTAACCTAGCCTTATGTTGGAATACCTTAAGGTTCCTTTGCTTCCATAAAAACCATAAAATTTTAGTTGAAAACACAAGCCATAATTTATGAAATAAGGGGTGTACTTTAATTTTGGGACATGCATAACCAAAGGTAATGTTTAACCAACCAATTTCACAATCAAAAACTGCATTCCATCACTTAAGATAATAATTCCATAACTTAACTATGTATGGGTAGGAGAAAAAACATGCTTAATAGCTTTAATTTCACTATAAAAAGAGAAGAAGGATTAGAAAGTCCATAATTAATCAATACATAACCAATAACTAACTTCTTATAAATTAACAACAAAAAAAGTAAGATTTCTTAGATTCTAGACAAGAATCCCAAATCACATCAAATCTAAAAGACTAGGCAGACAGAGGATCATACACAACCTAAATACGGTTGAGGGTGAGGTAGGGGACATTTGAAAAGGAAAGCTTTTTGTAAATAATTTGAGTGGATAACTAAAAAATGGGGGACCTTTAGTCTACTTCACACTATCCTATAACTCATCCTCATATTCCATGAAAACCACATTACTCTTTCCCTTTAATGCCTTTTGGATTAAAGTGAACATTATAGGCCGAATGGCAGGAATGTAAAAACTAGCTTTAATCTCTGACCAAGAATCTTATCCTACATGGGAATATATGTCCATTCCATCACCTTATTAATAAAAACTCCCAATTCATATGGGATGTAAATTGTCAAAAAGCCTTTGACACTCTTAAAAATTATTTTCTTTCTCCCCTTGTTCCTCCTGATTAGGGCCAAGCATTTTACTTATACATCTTAGCTATAGATCATGCCATAAGTACCATGTTTACCCATTGAGATGATCATCATATAGAGTAATGAATTTATTACATAAGTTTCACTCTCATTGAACATGAGATTCATTACACACATATGGAAAAAATATGTCTCATCCTTGTCTTTATATCTTCTAAGCTCCATTATTATTTACTTAATCATAAAACATATATAATAACCAATATCAACCCTCTTAAGTACCTACATTCAAATCCATACAAAACCAATGAATGGAAAGATAGATAATTATCCTCATTGAATTTGATATTGAATTCCTCCACCAAAAATTAATTAAGGGACAAGTCATTACAGACCAACTGACAGAGGTACCTCTTGCTTGTAATCAACCATATAATTATAAATTTCCTGATGAATCTATAACCTTCTTATCTGATGTAGATATATAATATCAAATGAATTTTTTGTTTGAAGGATTTAAATATGACCATGGGGGGATTTATAATTGTTTTAATACCTACAAAAGGTCTCCCTACGCCATTATATTTCAAACTTGATTTTGATTGCACTAATAATATGGCAAAGTACAAAACTCCAATTATAGGTCTCAAAATTGATTTATCCGTAAAAATTAAAACTTTCAATATTTATGGAGATTATTAGCTTGTGATCAATAAAATAAAGGGAATATATCAATGTAAAAATGATATTTTACAGAAATACAAAATCTTAGTAGAATAATTATTGGCATCATTTAATCACTATGCCATTCAAACCACTCCATGATCCACTAACATGTTTATTGATACCATGGCTTCTCTAGCCTCTTTCATCCCATCATCCTCTCAAGAATCCAATTTTTTTGTTCTTATTCACAAAATCAATCAATCTTATTATACTAATGATAACCTCCCCTCTCTCCACAGTTTGGAGGAAAGCCAATTAGAACCATGGTACACATAAATATATGATAATCTTTCACTAGGTCAAATCCCTCCCAATCTTTATAAAAATGGTAAAAACACATTCCAAAAGCATATTGATTGTTATATAATATTAATTTGCATTATATATAAAAAAGGATTTGATGGCCTTCTATTTATATGCCTCCAAGGTTTGGAAGTGACCTTAGCAATCAAATAAACACACGATGGAATTTGTGGATGGAATTTTAGTGGACTAGCCATTGCTAAAAGAATTATACATTTAGGTTATTATTAGCCCACCTTAAATCATGATTGATATGAATACATTAATAAATTCCCTAAAAGTTAACAACATGTGAACTTATCACATGTACCCAATCATGCTTTATAAGTGGTCAAATATTTTTGGCCATTCTCTTAGTGGGGGTTGGATCTCATTGGTCAGATTGACCCTAAATCTTCTTAGCAACACAAATTTATTATTACTACTATAGAATATTTTTATAAATGGGTAGAATATTTAATTCTTATTTAAACTAGCTAAACAAAGTTGTTGATTTCATCCACCATCACATTATCTATCATTTCGACATTCCTTGTAAGATTATCACAGATAATAGAAAATATTTTAAGAACAAAAAAGTCCATCAACTTTGTGATTATTTTAGTATAATGTTTATATTTTAATCACCATATTATCCAAAAGCCAATGGACAAGTTTAATACTCTAGCAAAACTCAATAAAATCCTAGCTAAAGTGGTCAATGCGACTGAGAAAGACTAGCATCTCCAAATCCTTTTTGCACTATGGGCTTATCGAATAAGTATTTAAACTCCTACAGGTACCACCACATTTTATTTAGTATATGATAGAGAGATTTTTATTCCTATATAAACTCAAATCCCTTCTCTTATAATTTATCTTAAGGACATCATTTCCAAATAAGACTACCATAAAAATGACTAGCACAACTAGAACTTAAAGGACAAAACTGGTTACCATCAAAATAAAAATATAATAAAAAGGTAAAAAAATAGATTGATCCCTTGAAGGAAAAAAATTCATAAAAGTAAAAAAATATATCCAAACATATAGACCAATCCATTGAAGGATGGCTATCTAAATATGTATATTGTAGAAAACTTCCCATATTGATCAATTTTTAATCAAAAAACATGTCCTTAAAAATATTTTTAAGTCAAAATCAAAAAATATCCCATGAAAGCTTCTTCCATTGATTAGTATACATAATGAATGGATTAGATTGAAAAGGGTTCCCAAGATCATTAAGAGACTTAAATATCATACACAAGATAGGGCATATATTTATAAATTAATCCTAACACTTGAATCATGTAAAAGTTAGTTCATCTATATTTCCTAAAAAACCTTGAACTTAGTTGACATAGTGTTATTAAAACACTTATTAACATTGGATAAAGGATGCATATCAAAATGCTATAGGATGTCTATCTATAGCTATGATCCAAGTCAATATATGAGTTAAGAACCTCTTTTACTCTTTTATTAACAATTATAATCACCCAATCATAATTATTATCCAACATTTAATAAATATAATATGCTATATAAGACATAAAAAACATATACATTTACATAACATCATCCATCAAAATTAATGCAATATAGAATATAACATGTTCTATAAAACATAAAAAGCATATACATTTACATAACACCATCCATCAAAATTAGTGCAATATAACATCATAATCATGATCCATAATCATCTCAAAGTTAAATTATAACATAAGAATAAGCTAATCAATAAAATAACCATCTAACAAAATAACACATGCTCATAATAACCATAAATTCTCATGAATCAATATATACATATAAATAAAGTGTGTACATCATTAGAGTATCATAAATACAATATAGTCCCCTTATCAATAAAATACAACTAAGTAGTCCCCTTAATTCCATCTCCTTACCCATCCTCTCCTTTGTCCCCACCATCCCTTCCCTATGCCTACCCATACTAACTAAAATGATATGTGTCCATTATGAAGATCTACCCTAACTAGTAATATAAATTAGATATTGTGGTACCTCAAGAATGCATTTTCCCAATTTTTTTCTCATAATATCATATCTCTACCAGAACATCTTGGTATCTATCCATACTCATTATCCCTAATGGTCCCATCCCCATACCCTATCCTCCTCCACTTATCCTTGATGTTGTCACATCAAAAAATCCTCCTAACCTATGGATTCTATCCTTCTGACTCAGGTACATATCTTGATTTTGTGTTTCCTAATCATAGATAACCTATAAAGCATCATGATTGGACTATAATTTGGTCAGTTGTACATTTAAAATGGCACATTGTGCCCTTAATACATCCATCTCTAGAATGATCCCTTGTATATCCACCTCCTTTGTAGGACCCTCATCCCCTCCTTTATCTTTAGCATATGCCATATCCTTGTCTTCTCCCTCCTATCATAGATGCATTGTCCTCCCTTTTCTAGCCCATATCTAGTCTCCCCACCAAAAAACAATGTTGTTATATACCTAGAATCATCCACATCAACCTCGACCATCTCCTCTGATAATAACGAGATACCTAAAAAATGAGCCAATGGTAGTTCTACCTTAGAATCCTCTTGTTTATATAGCTATGGTGATTTAGGTATATCCTATATAAAACTAAATTATATCCTCACTCTCCTAAATTGAAACATCTCTAAATTCTCCAATTGCCTACCTTGAAACTGTCTATTTTGCTATCATGCTATTAACTCTTATTTCTCTCTAGGGTAGGATGGAAATCTCATGTATAGCCTTCAAGTCACATATCCCTCCTATAGCTCATCCATAATAATCCAAATTGCATACAACCCTATCACCAAATAATCTCACTAGATCATCCTTCCATTAAAGGAATCCTACACTGTAGGCTATTTGGTCCATCTCATCCATAGAATCCTAGGTGGCTGCACTACTCTAATGTCTTCATATGCCCAACACTATAATATAAATTCAATATCTAATCTGAATATCCACCATATCTTCAATCCCCATTACTCCTTGTACACATATGATAAGAGTGTGGGTACCCATGTAATTATAGTATGATGCTTTACCATATTCACTACCACCCCTATAAAAATTTAAGGAAATCTCCCTCTTATTAAATTTAGTAGTGCACCTTAGGAGATAACCATCATTGTCATGGTCATCACTAGCCTCCCATTTTCATCTTGCTCATATAATGCCTTGAATGCAAACCCCCTTACAAAAAAGGTGATATCTATAACATCCTGATCATATAACTACATTAGAGTCTTCTTATGTCATATCTCATCAATTGGGGTAATCAATGCACCCTATATTAACAAGCATAGGATCTTATAAATATCCTCCATTGTGAGGGTTACCTCCATGGTCTACAACTATAAGGTCCCTATCATTGTATCCCACCACTCTCATAATGCTACTAATTTTCTTATAACTCTATATATCCACTGGTAGTGACATAATCCCCCAAGTCTAATGGCATCCATATAGGCCCAGTTCTCATCACAATAATTTGGTTAATAGTAGACAACTGATCATACAAGTAAATCTTATCTTAGTATAAACCATTTTTAAATTTTATTTTTTGTTATTTTTTATATAAAATAAATTCACATAAAAACTACTTAAATGGTTCTTTATTTGGAGATGCTTTGCATTCTTGTTTTAAGATGCTTGTTTAACCCTTTAAAGTAGTGAAAGATTGTAATTATCATATCTCATAAAGACTTAGAATATTTTGGTAGTTATATATTTTGTTTTCACTTCATAAAATATGTTGTATCCCTCTCCACTTCACTCATCTTGGCCATTTATTCTCATCTCATCAGATATCAACTCCACTATCCAAGAGCATGGAAACATTGACAATAAATGTTATCAAAGTTGAAGCTATAGTTAGAGTACTCCACCTCTAATAATTCATGGATTGAAAATAGGATTTAAAACACATCTTGGGTGGTGGATAATGTCTAAGACTAGGTTATTTTCCTCTGATCACACTTGATCGAGAGACCCACCACCCATTATGGCCTCAAGAATGCTCTTCCCAAAACAAGACAAATGAAAATTTTTACCTAACTTAAGGCATACATAAAATGGAAATCATAAATAATTATAACAAATAGTAATAATACTAACATGAATTTTTAATCTCTATAATTTCACCCCAGAGCACATCAATGTAACCTTGGAAATAAATTAGTGGTAAAAGTTGTAGTAAAAGGTCATGAAATGTAATGTTTTTACAATGAAGAGACACTTTCTTGTCCTTCAACTATAATTTATGGCTTTAGTACCTATAGGTTTAATTCCATAACTTTTATCTCTCTCTCTCTCTCTCACACACACACACACACACACACACACACACACAAACACACACACACACACACACACACACACACACACACACACACACACACACACACACACACACACACACACACACGAAAATAACACATTCCTTCATGACCACAATGTTCAAATACACTTAGAAGTGTGTTTTCACTACTATTCAGGATAGTGGAAACATTCACAATAGATGTTGTCAAAGTTTAAGATGTGGTTAGAGAACTCTACCTCAAGTACTTCATGGCTCAAAATTGGAATTAAAAACACATCCAAGGTGGTAGATAACATCCAAGACTTCGTTCTTAGCCTTTGATAACACTTGGTTGAGAGACCCACCACCCATTCCGGCCTCAAGAATTGCCTTCCCAAAATAAGAAAAATATATTTTTAAGATTAACTTTAGGAGTGGTTAAAAAAATTTAAGTCATTGTAATGGTTAACCATTAAATTAATTTAAAATACATATGATTTAAACCTAAATCATATCTTATAACCTTAGATACAAATTGCAACTTTTTTATAGTGAAGACATAAGTTCTTATCCTCAAACTATAATTTACAATTATAAGACCTATATATGAAATATAATAACTTAAAACATGTATGTATATGAAAATGACACATGATACCATGAACATGCTATTTAAATTCACTTAGAAGCATGTTTACACTATTGTTTAGGAGCATGGAAACACTAACAACAGACGTTAAAGTTGAAGTTATGATTTGAGAACTCTACCTATAGTTTTTTGTGGATCAAAATTGGAATTTGAAACAAATATGGAGTGGAGGATAACATCTAGGACCAAGTTCTTGGCCTCCAATCATTTCTGGTTGAGAGACCCACCACCCATTTTATCCTCAAGAACTCCCTTCCCAAAATAAGAAAAATGCATTTTTACCTAACTTCAAGTGTGCATAAAACATAAAATTTAAGTAATTTTAATGAAATAAAATAACCCTCAAGTTCATGTTTAAGCTTTATAATTACAACCTGAAGAATGTTAATGGAATCTTGGATATGAATTTGTGGCACAAGTTGCAGTGATAGATCCCGAAATGTAACTTTTTTACAATGAAGAGATAAGTTATTGTCCTCCAACTAGAATTTATACCTATGAGACCTCCAGGTGAAAAATTAAATCACTTAGATTATATATATATATATATATATATATATATATATATATATATATATATATATATATGAAAATTACATGTGATCCCATGACCACAATGTTCAAATCCACTTGAAATCATGTTTCACTACTATTAAAGAGTGTGGAAACACTGACAATAAATGTTGTCAAAGTTGAAGCTATATTTGGATAACTCCACATTCAATGATTCATGGCTCAAAAATATAATTTAAAACATGTATAATGTGGAGGATAACATTTAGGACTAGTTTTTTGGCCATCAATCATGCTTGATTGAGAGACCCACCACCCATTCTGGCCTCAAGAATGTCATTCCCAAAATAAGAAAATGTAGTTTTTAAGCCTAACTTCAAGCATGCATAAAATGGAAACCATAATTAATTAGAAAAAATATAAGAAAACTCCAATTAATTAACATTAGATCACATCAATGTAACATTCAATACAAATTCATGGTACAATTTGTAGTGATGGATCTTGAAATGCAACTTTTTTATAGTGAAGAGATAAGTTATTGTCCTCTAATTGACATTTATTCTCTAGAACCTCAAGGTGAAATTAGATCACTTTGAACACATATATATAGGAAAATTAAACATTATTCCATGACCATTATGTTTAAATCCATCCATAAGCATGCTTTCATTACTGTTTAGGAGTATGGACATACTGACAATAAATGTTGTCAAAGTTGAAGCTATAATTGGAAAACTCCACCTTAAATGATTTATGGATTGAAATTGGAATTAAAAACACATATAGGGTGGAATATAATGTCTATTAATATGTTATTCTCCTCATTTCACACCCATTTGAAATACCCACCACCCATTCTAGCCTCAAGAATGCCCTTCCCAAAATATGAAAAATGTAGTTTTTAAACCTAACTTTAGGAAAGTGTAAATTATAAACTGTAAGATTTTGTAATAAAACATAAGAACCCTAATATTAATATTTAATACCTATAATTTCATCACAAAAAAATTAAATTTAAAATTCAATATGAATCTATGGCACAAGTTGTAGTGACAGGTCTTGAAATTTAATGTTTTACAATGAAGAGACAAGTTCTTGTCCTCTAGCTAGCATTTATGCCTTTGGGATATTCAAGTTCAAGTAAATAACTTAAATAACATATGAATATGTAAATTTCATGTGATACCATGACCATAACATATAAATACACCCAAAATCATGTTTTCACTACTGTTCAAAATGCAAAAATAGTGACAACAAATATTATCAAAGTTGAGGGTAAAATTAGATAACTCCACCTCTGGTGCTTCATATATCAAAATGGCATTGAAAACATGTATAAGGTTTTGAATAATGTATATTACCAGGTTATTGGCCTCCCATAATACTCATTTGAGAGACCCAACACTAATCCTAGCCTCAAGAACACCCTTCCCAAAATAAGAAAAATGCAGTTTTAAGCCTAACTTTAGGTGTGTGTAAAATGGAAATTGTAAGTAGTTGGCATAAACCACAAGAACCCTCACATGCATGTCAAATACATATAATTTAACCATATATAAAATTTATGGAAAATTCATGATCAATTTGTGGTATAATTTTTAGTGACTGGTTTTGAAATGCAATTAGTTTACAATGAAGAGATGAGTTCTTATTCTCCTAGTAACATTTATACCTCTAGGACCTATAGGTGAAATTCACTCAATTCAATCATGTCTAGATAGGAAAAGTACATGTGATTATATAACCATGAAACCAAAATCCACCCATAATAATGTTTTCACTATGATTTAAGAGTGTGCAAATGCTAACAATTAATATTTTCAAAGTTGAAGTTGTAGTTGGAGAACTCCACCTCATATGCTTTATGGCTCGAAAATGGCATTGCCAACACACTTAGGGTGGAAAATAACATATAGGAACAAGTTATTAGCCTCCCATCACACTTGATCAAGATACCCACCACCCATTTTGGCCTTAATAACACCCTTTTTGTAATGATTGAGTACTCATAATAAGCTTATCTTAACTTCAAAAATATGAAATTTTTTACTAATAGTGCCAATTATGTGAAGGTAGAAGCTTATTTGGCACCATTAACCTACAAAAAATGTTAGTAAATAATTAAAAATTAAATTTATATGTACTACCTACAAAATCAATAAAATTTGATAAAATTAAATACACCTACATTTAAAAAGTCAACATACCTTGAAATTTAAATCCAAAAAACCACTAAGATATGCTCTAATCTTGATAATAACAAGAATAGCTTCATGGTATGACTCACAAAATTTCCAAAGATTCTTATTTAATGGAATCCCATGATATTTGACCAATTGAATATTTGTTTTAAGAACCAAATTTGAATATTTTAGTATCTTCATATGTGTTTCAAAGTCTTAAAATAACCATACATTTGAATTTTTATAGGATATCATTGAAGCCAAGTTCCAATGACAACCACAGACCCAACGAAATAGTCAATTTTATCTATCTATGACTAGGGAGTTCAATTTTTTATTTTTTTATATACATTGACATGAGTAGTAATATGTTCCCTCTTCATTGTCCTCATCAACAATAACTACAAAACCATAGCCTATATCAAGATAGATAATGAGAATAAATAACTTAATCTATTCTATCTTAATAACACTATCAAAATATATAATGAGAATAAATAGTACATAATGATTAATATTATAATTGGTTTTACTAGATCAGATACATGGCCAAAGTCATGTGATGATGTCATATTTATAAGTTGTAATGTTGGTGGAACCTGATATGTGTTGATTAAAATTTGAGGTATGCTACTCCATTCACCCACCCACTCTTTTAACTCACACTTATTTCAAATATATTCCATGCATGAAAAATAAAAACATGACAAGTGTCTCATATGAATAGTCTAATAAAATTCATTTGAGATATGAAGTAAGTGGAGATCACTTGATCCTGTTATGCATTATTCCTGTTATTGACGTTTGGCATTGATGTTGTCATTGATGTCAAAGGTTCTTAAGAAAGGTGTTCATGAGGTAATTAAATAATGTTCTTGTTTGATATCATCATTGAGATGTATGAAATTATTTAAGGATAATTTAATACATGTGAGCAAGGTTTAAGATCATCAAGAAGTGTTTCAAGGTCAGTTGTCAAGTTTCAAGAGATTGAGAAGCCTAGTCATGACACTGGTAATTGCATGAAAAGACCTTATGATAAGGTATGAGCTTGGTGGACTAGTGAGATGGATGTACAAAGGCATAAGAGGCTATATAAGGTTTTTTAAAAATTCATATGAGGCATTGGATCACTTAAGTTCAAATTTACAACTAGACTAGCTCTAGACCCTACTTGACCTAATGAGGAATTTTAAAGGCCTATAAAGGATGTAAATTAGTGTTTTATCATGATAGAGGTTGATTTAGTTTGTATATGAGATGATATATTGGATAGTGGTTAGAAGGTCAGTTTCAAGACCTAATGTGACTTTTAGGTCAAGGCCTATAAAGCAAAGAGAGAGAGAGAGAGCATGGCCTAATGGGGTACGAGGTTTTGTTTCCAAAAAAAAATTAAGTCATGGTTTTCAAGAAAAGGCATGAAAAAGTGTTTTGAGATCTCTTAAATGCACATAATAGAGAGTTCTCAACTCGAGAAGGACTTTCAAGTGTTCATTATCATGTGTAACCTATAAATGGGAACATGATATATTAAGGATATATGGTGAAGGAGCCTAGATAAGATATATAATCATTATTTTTGTAAATTAGAGACAATACTTTATGAATAATCGTTAACACACCAAAAATAGTGTTAACCCTCTCTAAAACCCTAACAATGACTTGACATGAAATAATTTGTTTTAAAGTGTCAAAATGGATTGGTATGTATATTTAAGTGATTGGAGTTTGTATTAAACTCTCTAGACATCTCCAAGTGTGATTAGTTTGTTAGGTGAGTGAGTGAAACCTATAAGAAAGGCCTTATTTCTTAGAGATTTATTGTAAGAGTCAAAGTTGACCAGCTCAAATTTGATAAATAGATGAAATTTTAAGCTTGATAATTTTATTTGATGTCCATGGTGGTTTTTTATTAGGTTATATCCCTTAGGGGTGATAAAATGGTCATACAATTTGACCAATTGCTAATAAGCCTAATGGAGCAAATAGTGAGAAACCTAGGCAAAAGTGAGAAGTTGATTAAAGATGTGTTATCATGGATTAGGGATGAATCCAAGTGTATGAAGAAGTTGTGATATAAATTTAATACATGTTAATTTTGGATATCATTATATATATCAAAACATTTCTCTCAATATTGACTTGTCTAACTTAGTGAGGTATGTGTACAGTGAGCTCATGAGATTGGTTTGCAAGACCAATATTTATATTAAATATTATGATATTTTTTTTGGAGGTTGTTATAAGTATGTTTTAGGATATTTTTAATTCATTATAAGTTATTTATTTTTTCTTTTATGTGTCATAATTTCAAATATTCATGACTGTGTTTTGAGGCTAGTTGGAAATTCTAAGTGGGCTACTTGCAGAGAAGGGTTTGAGTACTTTTGACCTGAGTTGTGAAGTATAAATAATGAGGTGATTAACTATATTTAATTTATATTTTTCATATATTATTTTTTCCATGTTTTTTTTAATTTTTTTTAATGCTTCAATTGTTCAAGACAGACTTTTTGGGTATGCACATGCCTAATTATGAACAATACTAATGGCATGCTTCAAGTGGTGATTGGAGATAAAAGGTATCATGGAAATAATATGAGATTATTAAGATTATAATTGAGTGAAATATGATATGTTAATATAATTTGATGAGTTTGATAATGTTCTAAGGATTTCAAAGGGTAACGTGTGCTAATGAAGGCTTAATTGAATTATGTCCCTTTAAGGCCTAAAAGGGGTTTCGGTCCTATATGCTATGACCAGCCTATTGTAATATTTTATTCATGTTTTTGGAATGTTATAAAGCATAATTTATTAAAAATATAAGTTATCAAGTGTGTATGAATGACCAAGAGGTCTATGAGCAAGAGCCTAGTGTAAGAATAAGGCCTAATATACCTAATTGGCTAGTTAGTGAATGTGTGAGTTGAAGCAAAATATATAACAATTTGAAGATATAAAGGAGGTATTTTAGAAAATCATCAAGGTGAATATAAACTATCATAAAGATCTAATAGGGGTTTTATATATGACTATCAAGGTTAAATGACCTAATTTGTCTTGAAGAGACCTAATTGAGTGAATTAGTCTAAAAGGTAGATTGAGAGGGCTAAGAGTGTGAAGAGATAAAGAGGTGGTCATCATTAGTTGGTTGATAAATAATATGTTTTGAATGTGATCAATAAAATTAGGTGTTTGATTTGGTGATGAGTCATCTAGGGGGGTAGTGCCTCCTTGCAAGTAGGTGCTTGTTAAAGCCTAGTCAAGTGGATACTTAGCTAGTTGGGGTTGGTGCTCCAAGTGAAGTTGGTGATTCACTAAATCTTGATTTTTGTCTTAAAACACTATAGTAATTTTTATGATATCAGTGATTTTTATCCCCTTGAGTGTTTACCACTCAAATAAGTGTTCTATGTGTTATTCTCTTATCTCATGCTCATGGATCTTAATGTGTTGCTAGTTCACTATATTTTTTTGATAGTTCATGAAAGATAGAGTAAAGTTTTAAGGGTTTTTTAAGATCGATTCAATCCTGCTCTTAGTCATTATGCTTCCAAAAATTGGTATTAGATCCTGGTCCTTTGAGCCAAGTCTAATAGTTTGAAGGTGATCTTAAGAAACACAAGAATGCCTTGTGATCAACAGGAAGAAGACAACATGTATGATGTAGAAGTCTAATATGACAATGAAGAAGAAAACACTAAAGTAGAACTTAAATTTGTGCTCATAAGTGCCCTTGATGATTTTAAACATCAAAATAATACTATTAAGGATCCTAGGAGTCATTTATTAGAGTTCAACACAAGGTTTAAGTTAAAGGAAGTTGAGTATAACTAGTTAAAAATAAAGCTAGATTCCTTGAAGGTTGAGTATGAGTAACTCATAGATAAAATTAGTAAGTTTGAGGGATCGTGAGAAGTTAGAACAAGTTAAGAGTAAAAAATTTAAAATACCAATTAGGCAACTCAATGTAATAAAGGATAAGTCATCATGGAACCATGGTAAGTATAGAAATATTGTTTTCTACATCTATCACAATATAAGACACAGTACAAGATTTTGGTCTAATAGAGTTAGAAGGCCCACAAGATTCAATAGGACATATGAAGATCCTATAATGCATAGGAAGGATCAAACTTTGGTATGGAAGCCAAAACAAGTTAGGATGGGTCATATTGAGCTCAAGAGGTAAAATGGATTATTTTCCAAGGAGGAATAAAAGACCAAAGAGGATTCTAAGCTAGCTCAAACTACCTTTCACATTCAAAATAAAGGCAAGAAATGGTATATAGATAGTGATTTCTCAAGCCACATGACCAGATAAAAAAATAAGTTCATCTCATTACATAAGAATTCTTTAGGAATAGTGAGGTATAGAGAAAACACAACTACTAATATAATTGGCAAGGGTGTCTTGAGTTTGGATAATGGAAAGACCAAGACACAAAATGTGTTGTATGTAGAAGGTTTGAAACATAACCTACTTAGTGTAAGTCAAATGTGAAATCAAGGACATATACTAACCTTTCATGACTAAGGGTGTGAGATAAGGAGAGCAAAATCAAGAAGGATAATTACCAATGCCAATAGGACCGAGAATAACCTACATGTATTGAATGAGATCAATAAGGAGAGATGCTTAATGAGAAAGATCAATGAAAGTTGGATATGGTATAGAAGGTTAGGTCACCTAATTTTTTTTAACCTATTCAATATTATCACTAAGAAGTCTATGTAGAACATGCCTAAGATCATCAAATGTACAAAAATAACTTATAAGGCATGTCAACATGGTAAGAAAACTATAATAAGGTTCAAGTATAAGGAGTATTCTACTACAAGACACTTAGATTTAATACACACTAATCTCCATGGGCCTACAAGAATTTAAATCATTTAACTAGATAAATACTTCATGTTACTCATTGATGATTACTCAAGAATGACTTATGTTGCATTATTGAAAGAAAAACTAAAAGATATTAATAAGTTCAATGCATTCAAGGCTCTTGTTGAGAATGAGAAGAATAGGAAGATTAAGTGCCTAATATCTTATAGAGGAGGAGAGTTTTTGTTTAATGAGTTTGATGAATTTTTTGAGGTTCATGGAATAAGGAGACAATTATCAATAACTAGGACACCTCAGTAGAATGGGGTAGTGAAAAGGAAGAATAGGATAGTTCAAGAGATGGATAGAACTATGCTAAATGAATCTATATTATCTAATGGATATTGGAGAGAGCTAATAAGAATTTTTATCTACATTTTGAAGAGAGGATAAATAAGGAATAATGGAAAAAAAATTTCCTTATGAATTATGGAAGGGTAGACCTACTAATGTGGAACACTTTAGAGTGTTTGGGAGCAAATGTTTCATAAAAAGAGATTAGGAAGACTTGGGGAAGTTTTATTCTAGATCTAATGAAGGTATATTTTTAGGTAACTCATTAATGATCTCAGCCTATAGATGTTATAATAAGAGACTACAAAAGATAATAGAAAGCACTAATGTGAAGATTGATGAGACAAGGAAATCTCACTCACAATCAAAGAACACTTTAGAGTATCTAGACTTCAAGAATGAAGAGGAGACTATAGAGATTGATAAGGAAGTAGAAGAAGTTGAAGAGAGATAGGACTTAACATGATGCTTAAGATAGATTCAAGGAGATCACCCTAAATCTCACATCATTGATAACAAGAATGCATGTATCCAAACAAGGAGAAGATTGGTAAGTAATCTAAATCAAGAGAATGTTGTTCTATTATCCAATATTGAACCTAAGAGTCTTATAAAATCAAGCAAAGACAAATTTTGGATAGATTTTATGAATGAGGAGTTAGACCAAATAGAGAAGAATGACACTTGGGAACTAGTTCCTAGACCTAAAGTTAAAAATCTCATTGGCACAAAATGGGTGTTTAGAAACAAGTTGAATGAATATGGAGAAGTCACTAGGAATAAGGATAGAATGGTATAAAAAGGATTTGCACAAGTTTAAGGGGTATAATATAAGGATACCTTTGTACTAGAGTAAGATTGGAGGCCATTAGATTATTTATAGAATATGTAGAATTCAAAATATTAAAGGTATACTAGATGGATGTAAAATCTAAATTTTTAAATGGGGATTTTGAAGAGGAAGTGTACATCGAGCAACCTGAAGGTTTCTCACTATTAAATGACAAAGACTATGTTTTTAGATTTGAAAATGATTTATATGGTCTAAAGCAAGCTCCTAGAGCTTGGTATGAAAGGTTGGACAAGTCTATATTAGACTAAGAATTTAAAAGAGGATTTGTAGATAGTAATATATAAATCAAGGTATAAGAGCACCAATAAGTGTTTTAAGGTTAGTTGTCAAGTTTCAAGAGCTTAAGAAGCCTAGTCATGACATTGGTCATTATATGAAGAGACCTTGTGAGAAGGTATGAGCTTGGAGAGGTATAAGAGGCTGTATGAGGTTGTTTTATCATGAATATTAGGCATTGGATCACTCATGCAAGTATAAAAATGAGCCTACAGGGGTAAGACCTTAAGTCCAAATCTACAACTAGACTAGTTCTAGACCCTACCTGACCTAATGAGGTGTCATGAGGTTTTTTTAAGGAATATTAAGGATTTAAAT
This sequence comes from Torreya grandis, assembly GCA_037957365.1. NCBI lineage: Eukaryota > Viridiplantae > Streptophyta > Pinopsida > Cupressales > Taxaceae > Torreya > Torreya grandis. Next base: position 51,714 of record JARHVA010011228.1, on the reverse strand, counting down.
TAGTTATTGAGCATGATATAGGTTTATATAGTTTGTATATGAGGTTTTAATATCTTGGATAGTGGTTATAATGCCATTTTCAAAACCTAATGTGACTTGTAGGTCAAGACCTAGAGAGCAAACAGAAAGAGCATGTCCTAATGGGGTATGGGGTTCTATCTAAAAGGATATTATGGATAATTGAATGTTTTAAGAGGAATTATATGTTTTTTTAAACATGTTCACAAAGTTTTAAGTCATGGTTTTCAAGAAAAGGCATGAAAAAGTTTTTTGAGATCTCTCAAGTGCACATAATAGAGGGTTCTCAACTGGAAAAGGAATTTCAAGTATTCATTGGCATGTGTAACATATGAATGGGAACTTAGTATATTAAGGAGAGATGTGGAATGGTCCTATCTAATATCTCTATACATTAGTTTTGGAAATGAGGGATAATATTTTATGAATAATTGTTAACATGAGAAATAATGTTAACCCTCTCTAAAACCCTAACAATGACCCAATGTGAAATAAGTTGTTTTAATGTGATAATAATGGAATGGTATGTATATTTAAGTGATTTTATGTTATATTAAACTCTTTTAGTCATCTCAAGGTGTGATTGGTTTGTCAGCTGAGTGAGTGGAGCCTATAAAAAAGGCCTTATTTCTCAAAGATTTATTGTAATAGTAAGAGTTGACCAAGTCAAAGTTGAAAAATGGATGAAGGTTTAATATTTATACTTGTATTTTATCTCCATGGTGGTCTTTGAGTATTTTTTATCCCTTAGGGGCACTAAACTAGTCATACAAGTTGACCATTTGCTAATAGGCCTAATGGTGCAAATAGTGAAAAACCTAAGCATAAGTGAGAAGTTGATTAGGGATGTGTTATCATAGATTAGGGATGAATAAATTTTCATGGATAAGTTTTTTAAGACCTGTAATATATTTTATTTTTGATAAAATATTTTGAGATCATTACATAGATCAAAAAGTTGCTCTCAAGATTGACTTGTCTAGCTTAGTGAGGTCTGTGTATAGTGAGGTCATGAGATTGGTCTGCAAGACCAATATTTACATTAGAGATTATGATATTTTTTTTGGAGGTTGTTATTATCATGTTTTATGATCTTTTTCATACATTAAAATTCCTTTATTATATTCTTTTAGGTGTCATATGTTCATATATTCATGACTATGTTGCTTGTTAGTGAATGTGTGAGTTGAAGCAGAATATATATAACTTTAAAGAGATAAAGGAGGTCTTATAGACCATCATAAGGGTGAATAAAATATATCATGAAGATATAATAAGGGTATTTTATATTAATATTAAGGTTAAATGACATAATTTATCTTGAAGATACCTAGTTGAGCGAAGGAGTCTAAAAGGTAGTTTGAAAGGGATACGAATGTGAAGAGTTGAAGAGGTGGTCATCATTAGCTGGTTGAGAAATAATATTTCCTAAATTTGATCAAGGTAATAAGGTTTATTATTATTTTTGAATCATCTATGGTGTTGTTACTTCCTTATAATCAGGGGCTTACTAAAGCCTAGTCAAGTGGGTGCTTGGCTAGTTGGGGTTGGTACTCCAAGCAAAGTTAGGGCTTCACTAAATCATGATGTTTGTCTTCTATTAATGTATTCCATTTGATGATACTAGTTTATTTTAATATTTTTGAGGTTTTCCCACTCAAATAATTTTTCTATGTGTTATGCTCTTATCTCATGCTCATGGCTCTTAATGTGGTTAGTTCACTATATTATTTTGATAGTTCATGAATGATAAAGTAAAGTCATAAAAGTTTTTAAAGACTAATTCACCTTCCCCCTACCTCTCAGTCATTTTTATTTTAAAATATCCCATTATAGTCATAAAATTATGATAATTTTCAAAGTTTTCTTCCTCCATCAACCATAAATATATATGAATAGTAGAATTTTCTTGAGCACCATAGCCCATTTTCTCATTAGACCATTAAATAATGGTTGTTGCATCAACCAAAACAACACCATATTTGAAATTCAAATCCTCTCTTGTAAAAAATCCTTTTACACATTATATATCATGTCATTATCTCTTTTTATATGGCCAAACTCAATGAAAATCCAAATATGTTCTACAACAGTGGTAATGTGCATCCTAATCAATCAATACAACATCTATGCATTCTTGAATTGCAATGTACAATTATTTGACCAAATTTAATGCTAATTGAAATTAATTTTTATCTCAATAAATTTTACTTATAACTTCTCAAAATAACTTTTAATGTACTCTACAATGGGATCATTCATCAATAACATATAAATTATACTCCCTTACTTTTTTTGATCTTATTTTGTATTATCAAGTACATGCATAAATTTTATATGCATGAATATGGAAACTTGTATGGATTTTTAATATTGTGATTGAACTTCCATTTTTGGTTTGAATGTGTAATTATCAAAAAATTTAACTAATTAAATAATATAATGAAGTGGGAATGTGTCCTTACTTAGCTTGCAATTTTCATCCAACTATCTAACCGTATGTGTGTGCCTTGTATACCCATAAACAATTTTCTCCCTAAATTTTACTATAAATTATGAAACATGTATCTATCTTGTAACAAGTTCACACCTTTAAAATTATTTGACATATTTTACTTGATAACTCAAGATTTTTATTTTATCAAACAAACTAATTATTATCTAATTGCACTTTTACTCTCCTCATAGATACATTTTTTTAATTTTGGCAATCCACCACAAATACTACAATTTTCATCTAAACATGCTTTATTATAAAAGAATTATCCATATAATCTTTCATAAAAAATGTTTAGAATAAATTCCCTTGCTGATTTTGGTATAAAATCTCACCACATTCCTTCAAAATGTTATCATTATGCAAATTATAATGTATATGGTGAAAAACATCATAGTGCATTGAAAATCCAACATGTTGCATATAACAACATGTGGTGCATGTGTGATTTATTTTTACATAAAATGGTTTGGACATCTCAAAATAACTTTGACTAATATAAATTGTTGTATATTTTTAAAAAAACATAGATTTTAATTGTTTTTGGGTCATATCCAAGAATTTTTTTGAATGTGGTTTATGGTTATGAGAACCAACTCTTATTTTCCCTACATCTTTTGTATTGGGTGAAACTCTTGTATTGTCTTTCTAAAGTTAAGCAAGTAAATATTTGAGATCACTGGATATAGACTTGTTATTTCATGGATGTCTTTCAGAGAATGCTAGAGCTTAGTGGTATTATCATGATTAAGTATTTGGCATCATCCAATTGCTTTCATTAATATTTTTCTATTTATGTTTAGTGCTCAACTAGTTTTTGAAGGGAACATTACAATCTTTGTTACATGATTTTAGGCCTACAATACATTATGTGTCATGTATATTTTCAACAATTTCATTATTTCATCATAAATTTTAGATGTTATTAGTCATAGGGTGTACATTATATTTCTCATCTTAATCAATTTCATCAACAAAATAAACACTTGATATTTTTGACTATCAAAATCTAATTTATAAAAGAAATTATCCCAAATTTTTTCAGCTAGTCTTCTTGAATGGCGGTCAAAATTTTTATTATGAATTGGTTTCAAAATGTTTTCATCAAATTAAATTAATTACTTTCCTTTTCTATGCACAATCCTTCAAGGTGTTGTTAATAGTATAATTAGTTGAGAGGGTGTTTCAAAATTGTTATATTCACTACTAGTTTCAAAATTGTTAGTTTCATTATTTAGTTGTGGGATGACATTTCATTCATTTTTAATTTCATAATTATGTGTTTCCATGAAATTATATTCATTTATAGGGTCAAATAATCATGCATATATTCATCATCAGCAAAATAAAAAAATTTACACTTTGTATGAGGACTTGTAACATAATTTAGAATTCTAGGTAAATATTCATCATCATTATTCAATTCATTATTGTCAATTTCATAATTATATACAAAATTTAGATCATTAGTGATAGTTTTCGTACTTTATATCAAGAAAAATACTTACATTAATACCTTGTCTCAAACAAAATTCTTGCATTCATACCCTTTTTTTCTCACAAATCTTCTAATTGCTTTGGTGTTTTGTGCTTTAACTTCTTCCTCTTATTTGAATAATCTCCATCACCCATGACTAGATAAAGAACATTTTGATTCTTTTTGATGGTGGAGATATTATTAATAATTTTATTCATATTATCTTCACCATTGAAAATGTAGAATAATGTAGAGATTGTTTCTGGGGTCATAATTCTAAAAAAAAAAAAAACATTGGACAATGACTTGTTGTCTATAGAGATAATAATATGTACATATTATATATATTATGTCTATATCATCATAAACATGATTTGGTTAAACTTTTGATTTATTTTATTATGATATTGGGGTTAATTAACCCCTAAATTGCCTTCATATAGTCAAAATTAGGTTCACAATTAGGTTAAATGGGTCCCAATTGGCCTTAATTACCTTCATGTTTGCATATATGATAAAATGGGGTATGAGTATTGTATTTGGATTTAGGGTTTAGGGTTGTAACAATAAACTAATAGGGTCTGAGTATTACTTCTTGGATATATTTATCATACTCATTCTAAATGAAAATCAATATGTTATGTCTCAACCAATCTCTTATATCATAAAAAATATAACACTTTCTTGTAATACAAATAATTTATAGATAACATGTTACCCAAATATCATCATCATGACCACTTATGAAGTGATATAGTTGGAAAAATTAATCTCTTAGAAATACTAGTTTAGTTTTCTATTCATTCATTATTATTATCCCTTTCAAACATACAAAACATTTACAGTGATAATGTTTCATTGTGCCTAAATTTAAGATGATGAAACATGTTTGTGTAATCCATAACTCATTATCAATCCATGAACATTTTGAAAAATCAAATGCACTTCCAATCTATCCCTTTAAATGTGGACATAATACTAATTCATTTTATCACTCTTTTTTAATTTCAAACTCATTGAGACACTCAAATTAGACAAATAACTTACCAAAAATACCAAACAAAGTTATTTTTTAGAATAATTAATTATTACACTTACATAAATGAACTTACAAATTTTGTGCAATCTTAAATCTAATTAAATGAAGAATGAACAATAATCATTTCTTGTTTTTTCCCTATAGATTTATAATATGATTTTCCAGTTATAAAATGTCAATCACATAAGAATAGACATTTTAAAATCTTTTCATTTTTTTACTTTTCGACTAATATACCTTGAAAATGATATGCCAAAAAGAGAATAAACATTATAGCCCATGTTCCTTTAGTTTTCTTTTAGTTTGGCTGAAAAGGGCTCAAATTGACATCAAATTCATCTTTAATTGAAATAATAAATTATTTAGTTCATTATATTCAATGAATTTAAGGATAATTTCACTCTAAATTAGATCATATATAATTTAAAATAGGTTTTTATGGCTTAAAGTTTTAAAAATCATGTATTTGATTACACCATTTTATTAATTGGCTTAATCCATGGTGAAATCAAATCCAATTTAGCCTCAAATCATATTTTATAGTTGGAGTTAGGTTTCTAGGCCTCATATTCACCCTAATATCCTCCACAATTGAATCAATAACTTATATCATTCATTATATGTTGAAATTCAAGTTTATTGAGCCCAAAACCACATCCTATACATGCCAAACTTACATATGTAATTAAACCAAATGATTATTTGATTCATTCTATGATGAAATTAGAGTTGATCAAACCCAAAGTCACATTTTATCATCATGCACTTAGGTTAAAGGGGATTAAATTAACTCCAATTACCTTCAGATTCAAGCATTGGACTATTAGGATTATTTAGTTATAAAATTGGGGTCGATTGGACCAAATGAAATCTTTTATAGTCAAAATTAGGTTCACGAGGTTGAATAATTTTAAAATTGAAATAAATAAATATAAATAAGTGTATATCATGATAAATAGATAAGCATAAACAAGTAAAATCAATCAAAATTTGTTTTTTTGATGTTATGGGAGAATAACACACATATTATAACATGTATCCATTATGTTCATTTTAAATTTAAAAACCAAGCCTCTTGGCTCAAAACTGGGTTGGAATCCTGAGCCAAAGGCTTGGACCTATCAACACATAGCTAAGTCTAGGATTTTGACATAAAACAACAAAATTCAACTTCTATCATCAAATACACTATGAATTTCAATGAGAAAATTTAGAAAATTATTATCACAATGACGAACATACTCTCTTCTTTCCACATATATGATTTTTGTAATTTTTGGACTATTTTTAGGTTGTAATCTATGTTGATTTATAACTATAGATGTTTTATCCCACTACACACTATAAATATACATGCCTATATAAGATTGCATTAATTTTTTTTCATTTATTTAAATTCAAAAAAAAATTATATGGTTACAAACTAGGCGTAATTATACACACATTCAAAAACACAAAAGTAGTTTTCATTTTTTTTGAGGTAGTTGAGGGGGCCGCACGACCCACTATTCATTTTTTGTTAGTTTTCAAGATCTATTTAATCTCAAAATTAATAAAAATAATATTCATTTAAAAATGATAAATAATATAGGTTATAAACTAGATGATCTTATATAAAGTTTCACCAAATAATTTTAAACAATATTAAACAATGCTCAAAAAATGAGGGGCCGCACGACCAAATATCTACTCTATTTTACTTAAAAAATAATAATTCTTATTCAAATTTTAGATGTTTGACCTAATTATACTTAACCATTTTTTAAAAATATATTTTTTTGGAAACTAGACTCAAAATTCTACAATTCATGTTCTTACACAATCCTCAAATTTTGAGTGTAGCCATCTAAAATCATCTACAAAAGTTTAGATTTATTAATTTTCAAGAAAAACATGTTCATCAATAGACCCTTTTTTGTTCCCAAAATTTGTGCACTTACACATATATGTTAGGTTCATGGTTGATGTTTTGTGCAGACACCCAAATCTAGTATACAACTTATACCTTTTATACAACTTTGCACATATAGACTTATGACTATGAAATAGTATCTATTAGCACATTTGTTTGGGTCTTACCTCTTTATTCATATTTTTAAAAAATCATGGGGATCCTCAATTACTTTATTTTATATTTTTATGTGATTCTTAGATAAGTCCATAGTTTATGGATAAATATGGGTTCATGGACCTATCTATGAAATGTGGACTTATCCAAACATAATTTGTGTAGTAATTTTGGGTCACATTTCAATTAGGTCTTTATTTTTGTTTGTTTGGGTCTTATTGAGTTAGCTTTTGTGTACCAACAGGTCTCCTAATTTGGAATCAAGATATATTTAGATATAAATATATTATAAGGCATTTAGGATGATACTCTAGACTATCATGAGTTGAATACAGATTGCATATTTTATTTATATAACTGATAGAGCTATATTTAAAAGTTACAAAGGTTGAATGAATATTTTTATGATTGTGCCAAGGGTAAAATAGGAGAAAGATAATCTAGGCTTGCATTCACAATTTCACACATACAAATTGATAGGAGAACTAAATTTGAGTTTGAGGTCTCTTTAGAGTATTGGCAATGTAGTGTGGTGTTTGGTCATTCAATGGGGATTGGCCAAGGTTATTATAACTCAATATTTTTAACCTAACACCTCATATTTGATATGGAACCATTTTATGCAATAACTATGATTTCAAATTATAGGCATATCCACATAATATTTCATATGTGGTGGTGTATCAAAAATCTTTATGAAAATAAGTGCATGTGGTAGAATGGTCATAATTTCTTCATTTTCACAATGAACAAGTCCTAGTCAATAAACAAGACTAGCTTGCGCTGATATTTAGGGCATGTTGACTTATCTAGATATAGACAAACAATATATTCCTTAAATTGAATGATCACAAAACTATATAAGTGCATTTCAAATGATTATTATCAATCTCAGAGTAGTATAATCTCAAAATCTAATTTAGGTTGTCTTCTTCCTAGTATTTTCCAAATATAACATGTTACTATATTTAGCAAGTTGCAATCAAAATTATTGATTTATTTTATATATTTATCATTCTTATTTATTCAATAGTTTTATTATTATTGAGTCATATTAATCCAAAAATATATAAAACATTTTGGTGAACTCATTTGTTTTTTGAACATCACTTTTTTAATTTTGGTTCTCAGGTTTTAGATAAATTCATGATTCCCATACATTAAATAGAAATTTAATTTTCCTTTATAGGATTTTATTGAGAACTAATCTAGGATTTATCTTTGACCTAGGAGCTTCATATTTAATTCTAAATTCTATGAACATAAACATTTTCTTTTGTTTATTTTCAATTTATTTTGCTTTTTTTCTATAACTATGTTATGATAATTATAAAACTCATAGGATATATCATTCAGGGGAAATCGGTCATTATTTTTAACTTATTCATATTTTGATGGGTATGTATCCAATACTCAAGCCATTATATAACACTTTATATAAAATTTATTTTTCACATACCTCACGATATATCAAAAATGCATATGGTTTTTACTTTGCCAACCATATGAAGCCTTTTTATTGTTTGGTTTTGTATTTCACTAATAATTTTTTATCCCTAATAAGTTACTCTTAACTTATCTCAAACATGGTATATTATGTTTATGAGATAATGGACTCCTTGACACTTAATTCCCCTTTCGGTATTATTTACTATTTACGACTAGGATCAATAATATGAGAGCCTATAAATCAAACATACCTTATCCATTCACACCTATTGATATCATTTATTACTTGGTATGATTAATTTATTTTTATAATTAGTCTTGGTATTTTTCATATTTGATTTATTTTGGGTCAATAAATATAAAATAGATATTAAATATGAAACCCTTGATGGTGACAATCCTATAGATTTTCTCCACTCTACTAATGTTTTACCTTATGTTTATAATAATGAATGGACTAATGATCACACTTGTAAATTTAATAATGCTACTTATATATATGAGGAATATGACTATGATAAAAATTATTATAATTATGATTATTATTCTACGTATGAAAATAAAGAGGAATGGTACAATAGTGAAGATTTTAGTTAATCATAAAATGAGCACACTAATTCAAAAATTGAAGAGTGATGAAGTACCAAGGGTAGATATACCAATGAAAAGAGATAAAACCAAGTAGCATAATTTTCCTTATACAGTCATAAAATAGTTCATAAATTCAAAATTATCATTTATTACTTATTCAAAATAGAATACATAGGTTTTTAGAGTCATACCTCACTTACAAGGATATACCACTAAAAAATTTAGGCTTACGATCATTCAATCTTAGTCCTATACAAGGAAATTACTCTCTTTCCCACTCTCTATCCTTATCTTCTTCCTCTTTTTCATTTTTCCTTATAAATTCTGGTATTCTCCATGTTCTTTTCACTCAGATGCTTGAATGATCTTCCTTATCTCTATCTATAGAGCCCTAGGAAGGGTTTCAAAAACCATCTTCACATCAATCAGTCTAGCTACCTACTTAATTAAAATAATACATTGGATTTTAAAATGTATTTTTACTACAAACCATAACTAGCAACCTTATTACATTTATATTTGTTCTCATTTTAGATATTGATGTGTGTTAATTTAAATTTGGGTAGTTACAAGGACATGGCCTTAAAGTCAAACTCATTGACCTCTTAGAAACTTTTTATTGTCCATATACATGCTAGTTCTCAAGACTTTCCTCTAAATTCATAGCTCCTTTAAATTTTGTGAACTTGGGTTATATGCCTTTATTCTCCTTACTCATTTTCCTTGGTTCTTCTTGTACGATTTGGTCTAAATTTCTTCTATGCACATGCACAAACTATTGGTCATGTGCATGACCCATTTAATCTATTATTATGCACCAATGCCCTAGATATTATGTGTGACCTTATCTTTAAAATTTTTGCATCATCACTCATAATTAGGCACACAAAGGTCTTCAATAAAATAATACTTTCTATTTAAAATGATGAAAGATAAATTCTTTTCTAGGATGATCATGTGACACACCCAAGGTGACTGAAAAGCGATCCCCATATCATACATTTATATTTGTGAGATCATAGACATAATAATCGATCTTGATAAGGTTTAGGAATGAAGCATATTTAATAGTGCGTTATTTCATTTTAATAGATACTCATTACACCCTTTACAAGCATGATTTTTATAGCCTTAAAATCTAAAATTATCTCTATTTCATCTCTTTATTTTTCATATATCTGTACCCTCCAATCTGGGACTTATGCTTCCTTTTTCCAATTGGAAAATCCTACACTTTTTTACATATGTGCATACATCAATGACCATCCTTGGCCAATAGTTTCCTTCAACCAAAAATGAAATCATCTTATCTCCTCTAAAGTGTCCTGTAGGTTCTCCACTCTGATTTTCCTTAATCAAGTTCTCATGCATCAATTATCATGGTATGCATGGTTGTGTGACTCAAAACAACATTATAACTTGGATCATATAATCCAACCATAGTGTTTGATTCATTCCTATTATATTTTTAAAATCCTTACATGCCTCCTAAAATTCCTCATCATCAACATACTATGTCTTCATTGTTTTAAAACCTAGTACCTCAATTCTCATGAATTTAATTATCAACACTCTCCTTCTTAGCGTGTCAGCTAATTTATTTAACTTACCACTTCTATGTTTTAGAAAAATGTATATGTTTGTAGGTATTCTACCATTTTCATGTGTCTTTAGTCTGATCTTCTTCAGCTATTAATGAATTGTAGTACATAATGGTTTATATGGAGTAAAAATTATTTGGGAAAATAAACAATGTCTCCATTTCTTGATAACTTTTACTATTGCATAAACCTCTTTGTCATATACCAAATATTTGTGCTTTTCATAATTTAGCTTCTCAAAAAGGTAGGCTATTGGTATTCCTTCTTGGCTTAACACTATGCCACTTATGTCATAGTCAACTTGGAATACTTTGATAAAATCTATCAATGCTAATAATGCATACTCTATCACTTTATTATTTAATTCCTATAAAGTACAATCCACTTACTTAGTCCAATTGAATGTATTCTAATCCCCATATAATGTTTCTATGATTGAAATTCAAATCATGTTGAAGTTTTTTATAAAATTTTGGTATAAGTTCACCAATCCATGAAAGCTTCATGCCTCAAAAGTGATTATAGTCTTATTATAGTCTTACTTTTCACCCTTAGAGATGGTTTTTTAGACTCTCTCCAACTAAGCTATAATATTAGGATAACCCTAGGTCGTGGGTATCCTGTAATGGGGTTGAACCTCTAGAGAAGGATGGATTCTTCTTGATGCTCACCTAAAATTAATTCTAAACTAATGTTTCACAGAGAAAAGGGTTAGAAAGATGGTAAAGGCTCCTAAGAAATCTAAAATGGTGATGCACCAAAGTTGAATGGACAATGACATGAGTTTTAACACACACTAGATTAACAAAATATAACTATGGCTTACTCAATCTCAAAATCTCACCAATTGCATATATTTTTCATGGAAGAGGTCCCAAAAATAAAACTAATCTAGACCTACAAGTTAGCTTGAAAACACCTTCAAAGAGGCAAGCAGAAGGCTAGGAAACTAGGAAAAATCTCCTTCACAAATTTACCATACACAAGCATGTTAAACGCTGATTTGAGTTAAGAGATAGGCAAAGAGTTGATATTATTACTTCAAAAGGTAGTTATTATAATATTTTGATAGGGTTTAACCTTATAAAATGAGCACACTTTTGAAATAATCTCAATGAGTATCCTTGTCTTAGAAAAGAAAAATCTTAAAGCTAAAAACCCCCCATCATGGGAATGAGACCATGATATAAAGGAGAAGAGATACTGAAAATAAAATATTCACAAGCACATTATAAGAAAAATAACCCTTGTTTTGGGTCATTAATTTAACCTAAGCTACCACCTTTAGCCAATGAAAGCCTTGCCACCCTTTTTGATCAATCATAACACTACCCATGGCTTATTGAGTGAGAAATCCCATAAAGGTTTCAAGGGTTCATTGAATGATCCTAGCTACAATTCCAAACATTATACCTTTTCTTTGATTCTTCATGCCATATTTCACTTGAGGTCAAGACTTTATGATCATAGATCTAACTGAAACATGATTTCATGCCTTTTAGGTGACTACTTATAAAAACTACAACCATGCTAAAGAATGAAGTTCCTTTTCATTAATTATATCTTTGATTTATCTTCATGTTTGTATCATAGGTCTATCTATAGGTGGAAAACCAATTTAAGATTATTGGATTTTTTATAGTTTCCATGTCATGACAGACCTATAGACTATAAAACACTTTTTTGGACCCTACTTTATCTTTATAGGAACTAAGAAATCATTAAACATGGATTCTTCCTTAACTAATGAATTAGTCTCGAGAAATAATATTGTAAGATCTAACTTATTAAACCAGAGATCAACATTAGCTCCAAAGGCAGTCCCTTTGTATTCTTTATATCCTAGTACATCAGATAGACCACTCCATGGCATTAAAACTAGTTTTAAAGGCATTGGGAAGACCTAAAACACCCTATGACCATGGTTAAAAAAAGCTTAACAACCTTCATTAAGAATCTTGGGCTCATCTTTAATCTATGTCAAAAACCAACTTGGCTTATTGACATGTTGATTCAACTCACTTTATCAATTTTAATCTATATGAAGGCATGTGGATCATTAATCCTCTACCTATTGAATGCATTCCTAACACTTATCATGCACACATTTGCCCTTAATATCTACTGACTCTTTGACCACCACTCACCATTAGATTTGAATGCTTGATTAAATGCTAGTCATTGATCTACTGGGACCCACTATTTAAAATCCAATGGCTAGTTCCTGGCCTTAAAATTGACATCCTCTCTCCCATCAAATGATATTCATGTGACCATCATTTATGGTAATATGAACATCAAATTTAAGCTCGATAGGATTGTCTCATTCTATCCTTAAATTTTATGTTGGTGTGGACATCTCATATTACAGGTCTATTTTAAAAGACTCATAACTTGAAGAGCAAAAGTCATGAAAGCCTCAAAATTTCAAGGGATGTTCCTAAGGTTGAAAAGGAAAAACCCATTCAATCCAATTGTCTTAGGGGTTTTTTAATTTAAAATATTTAATGATTGAGATGGATGATCTATGTCTATTCCATTGTGATTTCTTCACAATGATTCAACTCAAATGGATAAGTATGGGAAACCTAGTGAAATTTGACTAAAAAGTCAAATTTTCACACACATAACTTAATTTGTGATTTTATGGAGGACCTAATATATATCACATATGATCTTGGAACAAAAGTAAACAAACCCATATGACCGTTTCTTCCTGACTCATTCACACGTGCAAGATGTGGCCCTATAAAACTACCTATTTGTATTTTCTACCACTAGATTTAAAATGTAAAGGTGAATTCGATGAAGAACCAAATGGATCCCTTGAATTTCCACACTCATTCCAAGAAATTTTAATATTCCATAAGATCTCTATAATATAGTACATGCTCCAAATATCTAAAACACATCATAACCTATATGCTTCATCAAACCATGCAAGAGCTTCTTATGTGGGCCAAAAATGGCCAATAGTTCCTCCATATTTATTTCTTCTATAGAGAATAAAAACCTAAATATTCCAATTATTCATTTATAAAGTTACACTTATTCACATTAATTAGTGTCTTATCTTCATGAAATATTTACTCCTTAGATGTGTCATTTATTCTTCCTTTATTTTATTAAATTCCAAAATGTCATTCGAATATGTAATGAAAAAAATCCTTAGGAATGGATTCATCACTTTTTTCATCAACCTCATAAAGGTAGTCAATGTGTTAGTCAAACTGAATGACACAACTATACACTCATATAACCTTTCCTTCATATCGAACATTTCCATTCGTCTCCCTTGTAGATTCTTATTTGGTGATATCCCCTTTTCAATTCAATATTGATAGAATATTTTCCACCACATAAAGTATCCATCATATATCATACATGCATCATAATGGGAATCTATAATTTATGGTGATATTGTGTATTGCACGCAAATATATACACATGTGCCATTCTCCATCATTTTTTGGCACTAGCTCTACACATATTGTGCATGGGCTCAAATTCTCTCTTATCATCCATTTATTTAGTATTTTTTCACTTTCCACTATAATTACTCATTCCCCATAGTTGTCATCCTATAAAAAACCTTGTTGGGTAAACTTTATCTTAAAATCAAATCCATATTATGGTTAATGCTCCTTATCTATGGAAATTTCTATAGTAAGTCATTTGAGACTATGTCAGTGAAATCTTCCAATTACTCCCTTAATTCACATGGAAGTGTCTTCCCCATATCCTATTTTTCCTCTATATCATCCTCTTGTTCCACCTTGGGTATGAGAAAATAACATTCTTCCTTGAACACTTATCTCATGATATATTTTCCTAAAATCATCAACACTCTTTCATGCACATAATATTTTCCACTTTCTTGTTCATCCTTTAATGGGATCAAGGTGTAATTTATTCTAGCCTTTGATAATGATAGATTTTTTTAAACCCATGGTGTAATACCTTATGATAAAACTACCAAAGCCTCCCTAATATCACATGACACATTTCCATCAGCATCATGCCACACCATATTCATCCTAGTATGTGCTTATTTTGAACTTCACCAAACATTTTTCACTGACTATCACTTGTTAGATTTTTTTTAGCCATGAAACTTTATAAAGGTTTAGATGTTCCACCTTTTTCAATCCCAAATTTTCAACCATCTCCATAAAAAATAGATTATTTGTGTTGTTGATGTCCACTATCATCTTTCAACACTTTCCATCCAACTTGCATATAGTTTACAAAAGACTCTTCTTTTGTGTTGGTTCCTTATTCTCTTTCAACAGATTCAATAAGACTCTCTTAAATACTAATTCATACCCATGCTCAATTGATTTATAGACTCTGCATCCTCATGTATGACATGTGTGCATACATTCTTTCTCCTCCTCCCTTAGTTTCATACTTGAGGTACTTCAAAATCCTAATGCCCTAGTTGTCCACGTTTGAAACATACTCTTGTGAATATTTTTCATTCTCTACCAAATCTACCTTTTCTAATAGATTGATAATATTCACCTTGCCCATATGCACCTCCTTATTCTTGGATTTTTGTGCTAAATTTTTAGGCAAATTATGTGCCTAACATTATATGGATCCTTTTGGTAATTCATCTTCATCTTCATGTAGGCCATCTTCTACCTCATGCATTTTTTAGTTTCATGTGTGAAAAATTCTTTGCTACTTTAAGAGCCAAGTGATAGGCTACATGGATGGTTTGGATCACAAAAAAACTCAACTTATCTTGAATCCCAAGGCATTGTCTATTAAGGTATCATGTGAATCTATCTTTATCCACTTCATGGTGTCCATATCCTCAATGTATTCATTAACTAAAATTTCCCTCTATCTTAGGTTTTATATTTTCCTAAACAATTCCATCTGATAGTATCCTACCAAGAAATTTACATTTAACTTAACAAATATCCTATCATAGTTAATTATCTTCACCTTTCCTCTTCTACTATGTTCATTTTGGACTTATTTCTACCAAAATTATTCAAGTCCCTTCAATTTTATTTGCACCATCTTAACACACTTGGGATCAACAATGTCCTCGTACTCAAAGTATTCTTCCATATTAGTTATATAATCAACCAATTTTTTCAAAATTCAGACTTCTTGAGTAATAGGGTAAGTCTATATTCATTCCCTTACTAACTCATGAAATATATCTTAAGATACTTCACTAGCTTCATTCAAATATTCAACATCCTTTCCACCTTATCTTGAAACATATTCATCCCCTCTAGCATACTACCCTTTTACTTCAACATCACATTTATAATTACTTGAAATGAACCCTCATCATCAGTCCTCTTAGATATAATCCCATCATGTTTTTAATACACGTAATTGATCCATAGGTTCTTAAAGTATGTCTACAATTCTTATAGTTACTACTCATCTACCAATGGTTCTTATGGGTAATATCCTTATTTTATAATCCATGCACTATTGTTGTAAGTCTCATACTTAAAATAATATGTAGGAAATATCCCCCACACTCAAAATGGTTTGAAACCATAGGCTTTAATACCAACTGATGCATTACCAAAGGTTGATATCCCAATGAAGATAGATCAACTCAAGCAACCTAAGTTTCCTCACACTCTCACAATACACTATTTAGAAACTCAAAATTATCTTATATTACTTATTAAAAACAAAATACATAGGTTTTCATAGTCATATCTCATGTACAAGGATATACCAATCAATTACTTAGGATTGTGATCATTCACTCTTAGTCTTGTACAAGGCACTCACTCTCTTTCTCTCTTTGGACTTGTCTTCTTCCTCTTTCCCCTCTTTCTTTGTAAAATTGGGTAGAGTTTCTCTATTATAATCACTTAGTTACTCAAATTATCCTCTTAAAATCTATCTATATACCCATTTTTAGGGTCTCAAAAACCATGTTCTTACCAATTAGTCTAACTACCCAATTAATTATAGTCAAAAATTGGATTTTTAAATGGAATTTTACCAACAAACCCTAACTAATGACCTTTATGAATTTATGGTCATTATTTATTTAGATGTTGATGTGTGCTAATTTAAATTTAGGAATTTGTAGGGTATGTTCTTCAATTCAAATTTGTTGAATTCTTAGCTACTTTAGATTGTCTATCTACACACTAGTGCTCAAGAGTTTACTATGTGCATGTGTCTCCTTTAGAATTCATATGCTTAGGTTTTGTGTCTTTTTTCTCCTTACTCAATTACTTTGGTAATTATTAAATGATTTGGTATAAATTTATTCCATGTATGAGCATACACTTTACTTGTCTTATGCCCGACCCTTTTTCATCTATTTATGTACTCTAATGCACTAGATTTTATGTGCATGACCTTATCTCTAAACATTTTACACTTTCACTCCTAACTAAGTGCAATAAGATTTTAGAAAAAACAATACTTACTCTTAAAAATGATATAATATAAATTATTCACCTAGATGCTCATATATAAAAGATTAAAATTACCATATTTCTCCTTCACATTCTTATTTTTATAAGTTAAAACAAAAATAACATATTAATTATTAATATATTATTTATGTTAATCTATCATAAGGATAAAAATGTGAATAATAAACCATTAGCACATCATTTTTACCTCTTAAATTTGATAATTCACTACACACAATTAATTATTATAAACTACATAGGTTTAGCCTTTGCATATAAATGGAAAATAATATGAACTTTTGTTTAACTTCCCTCTTTATATAGAAAAGGTAGATGATGCAAATGCATATAATACCTCCCATTCTTCTCTAGACATGACTAATGATATAAAATATTGTGATAATATTTATCCTCCCTTAAAAATGATAAATAATGTTGTAGTAATATCCCATGATATTTACCCCTTTATCTTGAAACACCAAATGATTCAAATGAATGTGATATAATGTCTTTTATACAAGCAAAATGTGACATCATTCTTTTAGATTCACAAAGTGATAATCATTTAATACTATGCAATGATACTTAGGTAAGTACTGCTATATTCATATAATGTGATTATCATGATAACATCATTTTTTATGACTCTCACTCTTCTCTTAGATAAAATAATCCATTGAGAAGCAATGTGATGTCCGTACTATATATAAACTTAATGTGATAAGACATTTAATAATTATAGAGTATGCAATGATTTTGTCTTAGAATGTAAACCTAGGCCATAAAATGATATTATTTTGAATCCATAATACCAATTTTTAAAGTAAATGGTCATATAAAATCCATGAGTGAACATTTACAAACCAATAATATCCCTACTATTCATATTGTGTCCATTATGCATGTTATTGATGACCTCCAAAGACAAGTACTCAATCTCACTTTGTAAACTAGATCATGTTGTGCTAATATAAAAGGAAATATTATTTTAGGACAAACATACTTTATATATAGTTTAATATCCATATCTTAAGGATTTTTTTATGCTTATAATCCCGTTGTTTGATGGTCATGGAGATGCTTGTATTCATTTAACTCAATATACTCCTTTTTTGGATAAGGGGATAATGAGGGATACATCCTACTAAAATATTTTAATAGAAGAATAAAAATAGATACTTCATATTGATTTTATATCCTACCTAGTGGTTCCTTACCCACTTTCAATAGATTATAAGATGTGTTCCTACTAGATTATCACAATCACATGGTGACTAAATTGACATTGGAACATCTACAAGTTTTACAATAGGGCCACGATTTGCTTATAAAAGATTACATTTTTTGATTTAATAATACTTTTTAGTCTTTAAAATTTCAACCCTCATATTAAGAAAATAAATTAATATTTATTAGGGGCTTCAATCAAATAAATATCCATATATAAAATTTATGCTTATTTTCAAAAGCTATACATTGATGTGTTCAAATATGCATAAAATGTTAATTTTTCAACACATAAGGCTAATAGTTTAAATAAATTAGGACCATATTCACAAAATAAGGAATCTACTAAATAATAGTGTGGGATTATATTTATCCTCTACTAAATAAAATATCCCAATTACAGTCTCCCGTAAGAAGGATGAATCAATGGAAATAATTATAATCAAGGAATAACAAGTTAAAGTCCTAAATAAATGGGAAAAATTAGTTTACAAATCACCTCATAATGTGAATAAATATAATTTTAATAAGAGGAAACCAATTAAGTTTGAAATTTTTAGATATTGACCACATGATATTCTATGGACATTTTTAGATAAGAAGCTAATCACTCTCCCTCCTAATTACTATCATCCTCCTCATTGTATTTTTTTTGATAAGGGTAAAAAAATGGATTTAAAAGGATCCCATAAACATTATAAAAAACTATAAATATAAAATATAACAACATAAAATATAAATAAACATAATCCATGCCCATCAAAACAATAGAACATAAAACACTATAGACTAGGTTAGAAAAACATCACAAAAAAATCATCAAACTTGCATTAAAAAATTCACAACACATAACTCCCTAATTTAATGGAAAACAAGGTCATTAAAATTATCTTCCACTTCCATTTCATATTTTATATATTGGATTTTTTTTCCAAGGAGTCTTCCTTTGTTTCCTCTTCCTCAACCTCTTGTTTCTTCTTATGGCATCTAGTCCTCTTATGATGACCATCCGGAGTTTATTTGGAATTCTTTTTCTTGGTGTCAACTTTCATGAAAATGTACTTAGTGGTATTTAATTTTTTCATATCACTTACATTCTCCATATTTCCTTTAATTTTCAACATCTATTCATCCATTCTCTTCAAAAATAATTATATGTTTCCCATTTCCTACTTTATTTGGTAGATGTTTTGCACTAAGTTGCTTTGGTATTGAGGATATTTAACCTTCTCCACACTTTAATTTTATATCAGAATATACATTTCCTTTATATCCTTATTCATTTTCTTATTTTTTTAAAAAAAATATTTCATAATTCCTATCTTAGTATTTAGGGGTTTGTCTAGTTTTCCAATCCTTACATGTAGATTATCATCAAGGATAAGGGGTGGGAGTAAAATGAGGAGTGACTAGAGGGGACTAAAAATAAATATGGATGCCAAACTCCACCTTATCCATCAGATTTAAGGAAACCACCATAGCTTTATTTTTACTAGAATCACAAATATAGACCACTTCAAGGAATGATTAACCTTTTTGGTGTTTTTCTAAAACTCTATGCATGTTTTCCTTAGATTCCTTAGAAATTTGTGCCATAGTTTAATCATCATCCTCATTTTATTATAAATGCATTTTAGTATGTTTATTAAATGATCCCTTCCCTTTCCCTAAGGATTTGAGAGTTAAGGTCCCTATATTAATAACTTTGGGAGTTAAAACAACTTGTCTCATTTAGAAAATGGGATAGATAAGAGCTTGGTGAATAGAAATATCTATTTTACCTTATTGATATTTTAACATGTAATTATCCATAGAAACTAAAAGGAATAAAAAATTCTAAAAACCCTATTATATATAAAATTATTAAGGAGATAAAAGTAGAAAGAGTAAAGGTTCATGAATCTTCCCTCATAAGTGACATAATTAATAATTTGTATGCGTAGGCAATGAATTTTTCATAATTCTATCCTCCACTTCATGAATTATCCCATTCTCATTAAAGAAACAATGCATTTTCTCATTCTTTTGTATCATATCTTTAAAAAATTTAGGCCATGCATGGTAATATCAGTGACTTTAGCACTATTATCTTCAAAAAATTCTTAAGATGATGCCTCTCATAGTGATAATTCTCTCCTTCCAATATTCAAAAAAATCTAAGGTATCTTGTCCCATTTGGAAAATGAGATAAATAAGAACTTAGTGAATAGGCATATCTATTTTAACTTATTTATATTCTAACAAGTAATTCCCCATAGACATTTTAGGGAAGGAATTTTTTTTTGAAAACCTTCTTACGTATAGAATTTTGAAGGAGAGAAAATTGGTAAGGGTAAAGCTTCATGAATCTTCCCTCAAAAGTGACATATTTAAAAATGTATATGTGTAGGCAATGAAGTTTACATAATTCCATCCTCCACTTCATGACTTATCTCATTCTCCTTGAAGAAATATGGATTTCATCATTATTATATATCCTATATTTAAAAAAATTAGGCCATACATGGCCATACTAGTGACTTTAGCACTAATATCTTAAAAAACTTCTAGAGTGATGCCTCTCATAGTGACAATTCTCTCCTTCCAATATTTAGAAAAATCTATGGACAAGCCTAAGTTAAACACTTTAATCTTCTCAATGCAATGGCTTAAACCATATTTCTTTAGGATGTTCCATATAATGTTATTCATTTTTTATTCCTTCATAGGAGGTTGGTTCAACATGAAGGTGGTCACCTCCCATGGTTTTTCCAAGCATAAAACCTTTCCTCTCAGCTTTGAAAACACCTCTACATATGGAAGAATGACTCAAGAATACTATAAAATATGAATTAATATATGCAAGGATTAAACCTAATAAATCCAGTTGATGGGTAATAGTGATACCAAGAAACCTTTAGCATCTATCATAAGGATTATTATATAGTCACACAAATTATATAACTTACCTTCCACCTTAGATATTTGATTATTGCCTCATAAATAATCATAAAAGATTGTAAATCCTAATAGAACATAAAATCATCCAATGATAATTAAGAATAATAAGGATTATAAATATCTTCCATGTCAATGATAATATTGAAGGGGGGGGAGATATAAGGTATTTGTCCATTTTTTGGAATCTAAACTTGTAACTCCCATGTTTTCTAACCAATCAACACAACCATTTCCATCCCCATGGGTGTTTTCTATTTTTATCTCATCAAAGTGTTTTAGGATATGAAAACATCATTAATCACATTTTTAATATTCTAACTTGGTGTAGTTACCATATTTAGGTAGTTAATTTTGTTTAACAAGTATCCTTCAATAATTATAGGTTTTATGTTTAAGTCTTTAACCATTTATATTCCCTAAAGGGATGCACTTTTCTCCACAACATGATTCATTTGAACTCTAAGAGTACGCCACATATGATACTAAGTATACTCTATTGATATGCATAATAATTCCTCCTCCTCTTGCCTTACCATGATTCCCTTTTGAATCAACATAAAACTTAAGCTTAATCTAGGCATAGCAAGGTTTTTTATCCATTTGACATTCCTTCTATCTTCAATCTTATTATTTTATTAAACATCTATAGAGATTTTGAGATTATAGATTTATATTATAATTTATTATGATTTTGGGACAAAAATTTTCACACTTTTTGATTATAAATATATTCTCCTTCAGTGCTTCAATAATCATTATTCCAATGCTTACAACATTTATTCTCTTATTCTTAAAAAATATAAGATTCTTCTCTCTCCATAATCCCTAAAAGAGATGGGGTAGAGATATCCTCCATAGTTTCTTTAGAGAGGGTGATGGGAAAGGGGTGGTCCATTGAACAATTAAGTCCAAAATAGAATTTGGTCTAGCCCATAAAAATAGAAAGGATAAAATCCATAACCATTATATAAAAATAACACTCCAACAATAATAAATTCCTGATAGATCATGTTTCATTATCATTAAGGACACATATATTTGGTATATGTAATCCTTTTATCCTAAGGTAATCAATTGTGAGGATATTATTTTGAGTAGCTAACCAATAATACAAATTAACCTTAGGGATGAGGTACCTATCCAAAAGGAATTCATAATTAAATCCATCCTCTTAGGGATCAAGGTAAGTGATATACCTTGATTTGATGTTATGGGAGCCATCTTCCACCAATAACCATACCAATTCATCTTCTTTGGTAAAATGACTAATGTGAAAACTTTTAAAATTTTGATTCAAAATTAAGAAGTGATCAAAAAACTAAAATTTAGTTATTTCTAGAGATACTAGTTTCCAAGATTTTCTTGTCCCATTAACTTCATAATAATCATTAACCCTTTCCTCTATTGATATTTTAATATTTGGTCTCAAATAATTCCAAGGAACCATATTTATTAAAGGATTATTGAAGAGCCATGCATCATTCCAAAATGATGCCTTTTTCCCATCCCAATATTCCATATGAAACCTCTACCCAAAATATTCCTACTCTTGACAAGATAATTACAAAAATTATACCCCTATGGGGTGGATTTCAAATTAGAAAATGATCAAAATTCATATTTTCCATGTATTTGGAATTAATGATATTAGTCCATAAGGTATTTTTAGTCACTAATTTTATTTTATTTTTAGTTATGAGATATTTATTCATCCCTTTAATTTTTATTAAACTAAGATCCCTATGATACATTATCCTCATCATCATGAGAAAGTAAAAGGAAACCCATTTTGCACTTATCATGGTAATAATGGACATCAAGATAATGATTGTTATACATTGCATAAAAATATTATAAAATTTACAAATAAGGGGATTATTACATTTGGATAAAATGGAAATTAATAAAAAAATCCATTTCTTCATTTTCTCTTACATCTCCTTCTACAAAGCCCAAGATATCCCAATTTTTTTTTGAGAAGGAACAAATGGTCATTCGATCTCTCTTTAACCAAAAATATAGAGAATATATTTGTTAGATAATATGTATGAACTTCATACATGTAAAATAAAATTTCTTAAAATTTTGTGATACATTGAGAGATATTTGTAGTATACATGTGTATGATATGGGACATATTATTTTACTGAGCACTTTAGGATTCAAGATAGTGAATACACTATCAATTATAAAACATACCTACTATTTCATAAAGAAATGCAATTTCGGCATAGCCATGGTTACATAAATGAATTCAACAGTGAATAAGGACAATACAAGTTTATCTTTTAATTTTTAAGGAAGTTTATTAACATTCTAAATCAATAGAACAAGTGTGAAGGACACTATGATCTAAGATAAAGTTATATATTGCCTTACACATACATGGATACTAAAGTAAAAATATCAAGCTTCATATAAGAGATATGAAAATGTATTGCATACTTCATATAAATAAATAGAATATGAACAATAAAAACCACAAGTATCATAGGTACAAATACATGTATGACTATATCTAAGTATATAGAGCCAAATGTTTAGTGTCAAAATTTAGTTATAAATGGAGATCAATATAGTGCAAAAAATTTATTTATATTAGTGTGGTAAAATCATTATATGATTATTAGTTATTTCACTTATACACATGTTACAAATTCAATACTATATTATTAATACATTGTTCATATATGAAAAAAAAATAACAAAATATATTAGGGTACTCACATTATTAAAATAATAAAATAGAAATAACTCTTACAAAATATGCAGTATTCATTCCACATAAGAAAAAGATAATAAAAATCACTAAAATTCTATATAAAACAAAAGTTTCAACATGATAATGAAAGTATAAGATATCTAAAATAAGTTATTGATCAAACCCTTTCCATATACATCCATTTCAATCAATATGGGTATTGTGATGAAGAGGCCCCACTGTCATCATGTTGAGGCCATTATTGGGACCGAATCCTTCTCTCTCGATACTTATAGCTAAGCACTCATGATTTAAAATTTGTATCCTCTCTGCTATTAATATCTGTCTAAAATTTTCAACTAGAGCTAGAGGGGGTATATACTACTTGATAAGCTCAACTCTAAGATGGCATCACTCAATTTGATCACATCACATTCAAATCTCAAATAATCTCACTCTGATTTATCTACCACATATGTAGTGGTTGATATATAAGTTTGATTAAATAATGGTGCATGCTCACTAGCTTTAACTTTATCATGTTAAACTAAACTACCAAGAATTACATCACCTGAAACATGTATAGTCAAAACTAAAAGTGACTCCTCTATTTTTTCCCCAATAATCATCACCTCCTAATAGTTAAGTAGTACATGAAATAAATGAAAAATATATCAAATAAACTAATAATGATAAAAATATTCTTAGAACATATATACATACTCACAACCATAGGGGGAATATCAAGCCCAAAATATATTGCCCCATCCATATCTCATCCTTTACCATGTGAATTGGGGGCACCATATACCAAAATAGGAAATAAGTTAGGCCACTAACATACCATCTAACATCATGTGTAAACTGAAATAAACCCAATATCATCTACATTATTAATCTTAATAACTAGGTCTAACTCAAACAAAGGAATGGGTGCCAACTTTGTTATACTAGGTTATAACTGGTCATCATCATATCTATGAACTCCAAAATATTGGGTTCATATAATTGGTGATAGGGTCACATATTTTCTAATGAAAAATTAGCATGTAACATGCTCAAATTAAAACTATTCATAAATGTCAAAGCACTGATCATGGAACTAAATAATGATAGGAATCCACCATAGTTACAATCTATCTTTAGCCTACCCTAAAGTTTTTGATAAGGACGCTATAAAATAGAAACTATTGATAGTTCATAAATATTCTAGAAACAATACATGGTCCTTCTCCACAAAATATGTGCAGTGTTAACCCATATTTATGCAAACATCTATAGAAGTGACTAATCACCACAAGGCATACCCACATGATATATCACAAAAATATGCTCATACAACTACTAGTGTAATAATGTGGTTAACCCAACCCACCATGAAAATCCTCTCATGTAAACTTATGCAAGTCCATTTTTAAATGTGCCAACATCATCTAGCCCTAGGAATACATAGTAATGTGTTCCTCAATATCCTAGTGTTTTATCAAATTTGTGATTAAGAGAGTTGTAAGATCAATCAAACAAATAATTGAGTAAAATTAGAATTTATAAGATAAGTAGTATATAAAAAATTTACTAATTTAGAACTTACTAGTTTTATAAATATGCTAAAATAGGAAAATAAATATAAATAAGCAACTTAGTTGGATCAGATATGTTGTGACAAAAATTGTGAAACTAAATGTGAGTCTGAATGAGCTCATCATGAATAAAAAATGGTTTTAATTTAATTAGGATAGTGATGCAATATTCAAATGAGAGTGTCTTATGCTATCATATGTAGGGAACATCAAATTTTGGTAGGGTTCTTTAACTTTTTATAAAATTTGATAGGTGCACCTTCACTTACAAGTCTTGTATGATTATGTGGGGTATTTGATTTGTTGTGAAAACCATTGTATACCTTATTATTCACTTGATTCAATAACTCAATGGCACAAAAATAAAAATACCAGTAAGGGAGAAAATGGGGTTAGAATCTAAATTTGTGCTTGACCTCAACTTCTCACTATGTTGAGGGTTACCTACATACCAATTCTCTGAAGAGGGATCAACCTCTATGTAGTTATCCCAAGCTATAGTTGTGTGTGTGAAATATTAGTGTAATGATATTAGTGAAATTAAGTGTTCTAACAATGAATTGTGACCTTGGAGGTATATTCAAACTTATCTCAAGGATTCTTGGGCTATGTGGACTCTAAATTGGGAAGAATAGGTGTTTTCCTCTCAATGCAAAGTTATAAATAATGGTGTTTTTCAATCATATGATCCTCTAGTGAATAAATGGTTAGATAACGTGGCTTTATATTGACCATTTTGAAATTATTTGGAATGGGAATTATGAAACATATGGGATAAATCATTAGGCAAATTTAAATGTGAGAAACTAGCCATTATTTGGTAGAAGGATGCAATCTATAGATTCAAACACTACCCATGATCAGAATTATATTGAAGGTATGGTCTTATATATGGAGTAAAGAAAAATAATTTGGAAGTGTGGATCAATATATAGATGATATTAGGATGTTTGGAATGAGGAATAGGTACATTTAGTAATCATTAATTCTTTGGAGGTATGATCCATCCTTATAGAAGTGAAGGAATGGCGATCAAGGATGTGGAATTGAAATGAGCTAGGTGTGTATAATAAAATGGTCAAACGTGAATTGTTTTATAAATGAATTTTAATTTATATGTCTACATTATCCCTAATTTTATTTTAGTAATACAGTAAAGAGAAATTATTAGAGTTAAATGAAATTAATTTTACCTAAAATTACCTATGAAGAATAGTCTTGAATGTAGGACACACATTGAACTGTACTTCATAAAAATTTGAGATAAAATGTGTATAAATAAGTCCTTACATAGAGTTAAATATGAAATAAAAATATAATAAACTCATAGATCAAATAATAATAAATGAATACACCTTATTAGGTACATATAATATTGTGTTTTCTTATGAAAAAAACTAGTGATTGTAGAGGGCAGGACCCTTCGAGATTTATTATTCATTCAAAAACATGGATTATAATATGTATGCCCCAATCCTCATTGGAAGGAGAGTGTAATTAATATCAAGGTGTGATTGAATCCATCATTATATACCAAAGGTAGTAAAGTAGCTAGGAATCCATGCATAAATTCCAATAATTCATTTGGTGCAAAAAAGGTAAATCAAACACTTCAAATGGAATAAGACTCATTTATAGTGAAAAATTGGTGAAAAATAGCATAATTTGAGTATGGCATATACACAATAGAGAATGGTATGAATTATCATTCCTTACACATAGAATTATAATATTGGTGTAGAGAGTTTTATGTTGATTTTGAATCCAATATTTGACAAGGAATGTAGGATGTCAAATCCATAAAAATAAATGGACATTTGAATCTATGTTACTTGATTTGGTGCAATGCTTGAGATACCAATGATCCTCTAGGATATCTAAATTGTGTAGTTTATCCTAATAGCCTATTATGGAACCTAGTATGGATTTTTTTTAATGTCAAAGGATGGATTTGATATTATTGAAAATTAACATTGAGAATAGGGGTGTATGTTTACCCATGCTTCCTTATTAAGGAATGTATGAATGATTTTGATACATCATATCAGATTATAGATAGAGCATATACATGTCAAATGTATGTTAAATTACCAAGAATGTAGGAAACTTAGAAATAGAATATAAATGTTTTATACACATAATATGATTTTTATTTAATATCAATCCTATGAAATACATTGGTAAAGTTAAGAAACCCCAAACTCCATAGCTCTAAGAATAACAACAAAGATTCCTATGTAAGTTTAAGACATGTTTCTACAAAAATGTTGACATGTTTAAGGCATAAAAATATTGAGGTTATATTATATAACATCCTTTGGAATGAAGGTGCATTACACATATATTAGTGTATTCCAAAATGTGTAACATGATATGTTTTTATTTAGAACATTACTGACATTTAATGCTTTATATGAATAATTAGACTTTAGTGAGGAGGTGATCTTTCCTAAACTATCAATGTCCATCCACCCACATTATAAATTCAAATAATTCAAATTCATTTGTTTAGGAATGTTTGATAACTAATGCATGGATAATGAATTATTTCTTCTTCCATAAATACCATAAGATTAAATAATTCAATAATGTTTATCTATATGAAAACTATGATAGAAATGATTACGTGTAACTAAAATGTGTGTTGTGTATCTTTGTTATTATTTTATGTTATTTAGGGTTATTAAAAAAACACACTTTAGCAAATAATACTATTTTAATTCAATAGGGTAATATTTTGAATTTAGTCATATATGCTAAATTGTGGAAATTTGCCTATTTACAAATGTGGAATAAATGTAGTAAAATGATAGGCAACCAAGGGATAAATAGAGTGTATCTTATTTCATATTATATTTTGGACATTGAAAATTATCTATAATTTCCTCATGATAATGTACAACTCTGAGATCTACTCACCCTATGTTCTAATTATTTTTACCTCTTGCACACTTATGTTGGGCTCATGACACAAGCATCGATGCAGATGTCCAAGACGGATGTAAGTGTTCAATCCATAATATTTACATTAATGATCCCAAATATTTAATGGAGTTTTGTTATCATCTATGTGGATATTTTATCTTTAAAATGTGTCTAACAATGTGTAACATCCAAAAAATAATTGAAACCCTAGTCCTATTTCCTTTGACCTCTTATGACTTTGGTAAAAAGGGATTAACAAGTGTGTTGAGCCAACCCTAAAAACCTTAGTTGTTGCTAAGTGATACCTACATATCCATATAATCTAAAGAGCACCTCAATGTTGCATTTAGTTTTCCCTCTTAGGTATGTATGTGGAATAGTGATCATGAAACTATATGCTCTTTATCAAATTGTAACCCTTGGTACAAGCAATGCAAGTGTTTATTGAAATTTTTAATGCTTTAGGTTTTCACTTCAGTGTTCTAATGTAATTTGATAAATTATAATGCAAATTATTTTCTACTTTTAAACTCAATTTATCAAAGTTCTAAGTTGTGTAATTAGACCATATCCTTTATATATAGGACAATCTTGATTTTAAATTAGAACCTAGTGGTGTGCAAAAGTCCAAGCATAAAATGAACATATGGGGATAAATAGAATGGTCACAAACTAAAAATTATGGAAAATGATCAAAATATAAGTTTAGACACTTGCATCATAGTTGTAAATTTTTATCGATGCAAGAGTCCAACACAGACATAGGTGTCTAAAAGCTAAAAACATAGAGATAATAGAAACGTAGGTAGGGATCCCTAAAACAAATTGATAAAAAGATAATTTAATAAAATATAGGGTCAAAGGGATAGAAATATAAGTGAAATAATATGGAACTGAAGAGGTCCATACAAGACCACACCACTATATATACAACTATCTGTTAAGAGGCTTATACATGAAAAAAACTACAAAAACATGCTATAAAACTATCTTTGTACCGAATATTGGTATCTACATTTGCCCCTACTTTAATCTAGTAATGAATGAAACTAAAATTACTAGTTTAAAATAATATAAAATGTGTACCTTGGTGTGTACAACACACTTTATCATTTCTTGATTTTTATTTGAACATTTTTACTTGAATGTTTGCCTACAACCAAAAACATGTCACAAATTAATCTTTATATATAATCTATAAATGAGTAATAATAGAAATTAAAATAAATAAAGAGGATGGATAGAATACATGTATATATATGTTACTTACTACTAGATCTAGAATGGATATTAGATAAGTATAAGGGTACTTAATCCCTCATCCATATTCTGAATGGGTCAAGAATATGAGTGATTTTATAAGTGGTCAACTAGGTTGCTCCTTGGCAGTGTAGTGGGGAAGGTTGGGAGACAATCATGCCCCTAACCTTGTATATGAAGAGTCATGCTTCAACCATTGAGAGTGTAATTTACAAAAAAACACCACTCAAGTGGTAAAAGTCCATCTTGGGTATCAATCTATAATGTGATAAAATTCCATGATATAATGATAGTCCATAATAATCTAGTGAATATGAAAGATAAATCAATATTTGAGAAAATAAAAGTAATGAACCCTTTTTCATTCTCCCTATCATATTTGGTGTGAGTAGATTAATCTACGTATATTGGTGCATTCTTCTTAGCATAAACACCAATACTATGTAATCTATGTATAATGGCAATACCAATAGATAGAATGATGACCCAAATATATGTCTAAGCTATATACTATGAATGAAATATGGATAATTTTAAACTAGATTAAATTTGGATAAGATGTTTCCATAACATGCCCTCATTATACTATAAAATTAAGACCTAGTGTAAGTGTGGAGAACATGTTTCTATAACATGCCCCACTAGATCCTAAAAAAAGTGTGAATTGATATGATTTTAGAGGACATGTTTCTATAATATTCACCATTTTTATGCCCTAAAATGGTAATATAATGTGAGAGTATCCTTATAAAAAAGGTATAATGTACCAATATTTTGTATAAAGCAAATGAGTAGAGATTGATTATGTATCAATGATATACCTCGGTAAAGGTTTTAATTGAAATATAGCATTGTATTCAGATTCTAATATAAGATCTAGGTAGAAACATATTTTTAGGTGATTTTTGGTCTTTCTCAAAAGTTTTTGAAATTCATATAATGTGAAAGGTCTCGTTACTTATAACCCAATGCAACTCATGGTTTTGAATTTGGAAAATTAGTGCTTGAAATATGTGTGTTTTAAGTTCTTATGGGAGTTGCATATTAGGATTTTTAGAATAAAAATTTCAATTCATTTGTACTTTGCATATTTTTAAAATTTTAGCTTTGGGTAAAAATTTACAATGTTACATGAGAGGGCCCCATGACCACTACGATTTGATGTGTTCTAGACAACCCTAGCTTGCTAGGATTTTAATGAGCTAGTAAGTAGGTTTACTTGTAAATTGAGTCATAATGTTTGAATTTTGTAAACTTTATCAAAAAGATAACTTTTTTGTGGGATGTTGGACAATTGTGTTGAATTTTTTTGGATAGTACCATTATTACCTCAATGGTAGTGTCCAAATTTTGATGTAATCATCCAATGTTTATGTTTAGTGGTGATGATAGAATCCAACACTACCATACCTTTATGTCTCTAATTTTAGACTGTAATACTTGAATTTTTATTTCTTGGATGTGATGATTAATGCATATTTTTTACTCATTTTTATGTGCATAAGGATATACATATTTAGGATCTAACATGGGAGACATTTTTACAATCTAGTAGAGTTAGGTCTAGTGTGGTTGATTGGGTTGTGATAGATCATGTTGGGTTGGGCCATGTGTCCAGATTAGGGTAGATTCCATATGATATCCACCTTATTATAGTGATATCTAAGAGGTGGAACCTAAATAAATTCAACTTCTAGTTCCCAAAAAGAGAGATGATAGTCACTATAGAGGATATGTATCAAATTTTATGGCTACTTATCCAAGGTGAGAGAGAATTGGTTATAGGGGATGGTAATCATGGATATATTCAATGACCTCATATGTATTTAATTAGTTAGAGGGAACAAAATTTATATCAAATTAATATGATTTGGATGGATAGTATTATCAGGGATGATGTTCCATGATTATAAAAATTCATTTATGTCTTACTAGATTCTTTTGTAGCTTTAGAGGGTGGCACAGTGGAAATTTTGTATCACATGTATCAAATTATATGGTGCATTAAGGTGGAGTGTACTAGATATTCATGGGGTCATATAATATTGGCCCATAGTTATAGACACCTTTATATATTTTGTTTAGAGAGTTATGGTGGAGGTATTGGAGCAGGGACTTTGTTACATTTTTGTTCTTATGCGCATATTGTATTAGTGTGACCAATTTGTGAGCCCCTAGCTAGGTGTTCCCATCCTCAAACATTTTTAGAGTGGTGGGTACTCTCTTGTGGTAGAATACACACCAAAATATAAAACCATTTTGGATAGGTTAACATCATATAAAATTATATAGCATTTTTATAGGACATTTACTTAATGGGCATGAGTTCTAGAGGATTTGGGTAAGCATTTGGTTAGTCAATCACTTTCCTAGGGTATATGAGTTATTTTAGTATGCTCATGTTTTTAATTAGTTTAATATAGATTAAGGAGTGGCATATCCTCCATACACATGGCATCATATAGTTAGGAGTGGGTATAGGCCAACATCATCACCTATGGATATAGCCCCTTAACTTGGTGATGATCAAGATCCCATGGTTCCACTAGCTATAGGGGATGATGTGGGATGCATCAAAGGCTATTTTTAGTGGTAGACATGGTTGCATTGTCCATTATTATTTATTGTTATACTTTTCACACTTGATTCCATATCTATAACATAGGGAAGAGAGGGAGGAGAGGGAGGTGGTGGTGCTCCCATGGGAGCAACACCCTTGGATGAGGCAAGTGATCAGATCCACTGGTAAGTATAATATTTTTATTCTATGTTTTATTCATATTGTATCTTATGTAGTAGAAGGAACTAATTTTTGTCTTGTTTACAACAAGTCAAAAGTGGGATACTATGGTAGATCATGTGGTGTGGTCCCTCACTTAGAGTGTGCCCATGGATATACTTTACAAGGGTTTCATTGAGAGGGTTGTTTTTATTATGGGTAATCATGCTCCCTCATTTTATCTTGTATTGATAGTGGTGGTTTCCTATCATAGCATGACCATAGAGCATGAGGAGCTATGTGTAGAGATTAACAAATGATACATCCCACAATGTAGTACCACCAAGATTTTGTAGGTTTTGATTGATTAGTATTACACCCTACATCATGAGAATGATGAGAAACTATGATGATTAGGGTCATTTGAGGAGATATTACATGAATTATCTCAGTCACATGAGCTTAGGTAGGAATGAGGTGAATCATCATCAAGATATGCTAGAGAAGTAAATATAGATAGTGATGAGGAGTATACACTTAGGGATATGACCCAAAAATATTATTTATGTTTTTATTTGTATAAATTATGTACCTCTTTGATAAATAGGATTATGCTGTTTCGGTATGTTTTATGTCACATGGATGTATACTATTTAGTTATTTATCTATTTTAAATGATTTTACTTGCATTTTATTTTTGTACCTAATATTTAGATATAATAAATTTTCATATCAATATAAAATATTTAAATTTATTGATAATGAGGAATTCATTGTGTGCAATGAAACTTGGTTGGGAATAAGAAAGCTTGACTATAGTGATCATTTTGTAGTGGAAATATTGGTTTTGTTTTTATCAATGTAAGTGATGCAGTGGTAGAAATATCCTATGTATCAATATTTTAAATTTTAGGTACCCAAATACTTTTTGGATATTATTACCCATGTGTCCCTCTTTCGAGAGCTCAATCAACCAATGGTTCTTTGGTAGGATCAATGTGGGAGAGATCAATCCTTATAGAGGGTACACCAGGATAAGGACTTATAATAGTGGTCATCTTATGTAAAGGTTGATGAAGCACATATTCCTTAAAAGGAGAAGCATGGGATGTCTTAACCCTCTTAGAATAAGTAGGTCAAAAATGTTGATGTATATTTTTGGAATGTAATAATTTATCGATCTGCAAACTACATAAGCTTTTACTCAAGAACAAAACAATTATTATCTCGATGCCTGTTTATACCATGGTAAGTGTAGAATTATTTTCCTTTAACCTTTTTAAATCTATTTTATGGGTAATGATAATTATGAGGAAGTTTTATCATTTGTTTATCCAAAAGTGTATGTAATATATCATGTGGTCTATCTCAGTACCAATCAAATGTAAGTGGTTGCATTTTTTTAAAGGCATATGGTTTAACTATAGAGCTATTTTATAAGTATATTCATTTCCTTTATTCAATACCTTTATTGTTTATTCATTGGTATTAACCATTACTCCTAAAGAATACTTTTGATGTGGTTCATGGCCCTTCTTAGGTTGTTTATTTGCTTTGAAATTGTTGTTTGTACCATAGTTTCCTTGATGTGGAGAAATATGTAATTTGGTTTTGGTATTAATTAGAGCACATGCATATATATGCACATCCCAGTATAAGGTTTTGAATGAATCAAAATGATTATGAAACACTCTTTCTCTAAGTGGATAAACAAGACCTCTACTAAATATAGATATCACTCCCAAATTTGAGGGGGTATAGTATAAGGAATACAATATATCCTTAAATGTGATAGCATAGTATTGAATGGACTCATGTTCATTTTGTGTTAATACTTGAAAATGCTTCAATGGTAACTAAGGTAAGGTATATCAATGAAAATTAGATAAGAACACATCTTCCAATTTTTTAATGCTAATAAGGAACCATTTGAGAGACTATAGAACCAATCAAGAGCCACTTGAGCTAAATTGTAATGGAAAGACTTTAATATCTAGCATCCATCCTTAGCCCAATGTTCAAAGGAGTGCATTCATTATTTAAAATGAGTATTAGGATACCCTTGAACAATGAAGGAAGAAAACTTAGGCATGACAACTTTTTAAGGATAAGGATATTCAAAAATATCTTGAATAATATATTATTCTTAAAGGTATCCTCATGAGAGTAAATTTAGAACTTAAGGGTATTCACTTGTTGTTAATGTTAGGTTGTGGAGCTAAAAGCTTCACCAAGATGCAAACAAGAGAAGTTACAGAAGATGCAGAGTTGCGAATAGTTGCAGAATGCGTTGCAGGGAAACTGGCGTCAGTCTTATCAACTGACATCGATCAAATAGCAATGGAGAAGAAACCGATGTTGATTACCAGCCGACTGACATCAGTCATGGAAGAGCTGATGTCGACAGCCTATGTGTGAACAGGCAGTTTGCATGTTGATCCCAGAGAGTCTAGTTTTGGACTGTTTGTTTACATGTCAAAGGCTAGTTGTAGTCTTGAGTTGTGCATCTAATTATTGTAATTAAGATAGTCTAATTATTGTAAGCATGAGATCTATATATGGACTCATGGGCTGTATTGTAAACTTGTAGCTAAAGAGTAAGAGAGCAATAAACTCCTTCTGAGAGAAGAGAGCAATGGTGTGTTCCTCCTAGTGCCACGGTACCAAGGTGGGTACTGGATTGGAGAATCAGCAGGGTTCTTCATATTTATATGATCTTAGTCAGTAAGATAGCATGGCTTCTTTTGGAGAACTACAATGTTGAGTAAGGTCTAGTGATTTGTAGGTAGCAATAGAGAGCAGGAGATCTACTTGGAGTATGGTTGTGTACTTGATGTACTGGCAGTGTGTTACTGACTAGTTGGAGAGGTGAACATCAATTATGTATTGGAGTTGATTGTTGGGACCGAGAGAGAGAGGGAAGAAGGTCTTGAGGTGTGGTGAGCCTTTGAGGTGGAAGAAGAAGTGGCATCTTCTTTATTGTATATTCTTTTGAGTGATTATTAATACAATTGTGTATTGTCTCTCATATTCTTGTGTTGTTTCATATTTCTAGTTACTTATTGATTCTAGTTAAATTCTGTGTTTAGTTGTTAATACAAGAAGTAATCATATGTGCTCTATTGGTGGAGCAAGATCCTGACACGTGGTATTAAAGCATGTTTATTTTTCTAGGTTCTTGACAAGTGGTATCAGAGCCTTGGTTGTAGGTTCAAGAGCTGATACCATCAAGTGGTATCAGAGCTTTTGGTTGGGTTGACTAACAGGTGGTTCAAGATCTGGTAGTGTTTTTGATTACAGGTCACTCACAGGGGTTTCAGATTGAGTGGGAGTATAGAAATGGTAGAAGATAGTAAGCTACGAATGGAGAAACTAAATATCAAGAATGGTCTGATTGATGGAAAGGAGCAGGTAAAAGGAGATTGTTGGTCGGCAGAAGATCAGCACGTAGAAGCATATGCTGTAGGCAATTTTGCACATGATGTTCTGGATAAAGTAGAATATTTGATTATAGATTCTTTTGCCTCTTTCCATGCAGCCTGAAATAGAGCATCTTTTCATGGGTATGTCTTTGGAGAGATTTATTTAGGGGTTGGAGAGCCTTGTCAGATTATTGATGAAGGGGAAGTGAAGCTAAAATTGTAGATGGATGACACACAATGGTTGAAGGAAGTCATGCAGGGACCAGTCTTGGAGATGAATCTAATTTCTTTAAGAAATTTGGGTGATGAGAGATGCACTGTAACTCTCACAGTGGATACACTTGAATTAGATGGTGGTAAGAAAGTAGGTATCCTTTATCTATCTACTTATATTACTGATTCACCTTTTGTTGCAGAGATGTGGCTTTTAAGGCTTGGTCACATATGTAAGAGGGGAATGCATGTTCTTAAGCGAAAGACAGATGCTTTTGACAAGCTAAAGAACTGGAAAGCCTTGGTGTTCATGGAGGAGATGACAAATAGAGATCAGGTAAGGGAACTAAATTATTTTGAGTAGGTCTATGTTGATTTGAATAGAGTTTTGATCCATGGAGAGCTCGTGGGTAAAAAGTTATCACTCATAGGTGAACACAGGTACCGGCATTGATCAGATAGTAATTGACATCGACAAAAGGAGGACCAACATCGGTCATAAAGGAACCGATGTCGGTAGGAGCGATACCAACATCAGCTAGGGAAATGACATCAACAGTCAGGGTCAGCATAGGGAACTGACATCAGTCAGTTGCAGACTAGGAGATGGCTGAGATCGATCACTGGTATGGATGTTGGGCAGACAACAAGCTGTCAACAAGTCTTAAATGCTCATATCGAGGTCAAAAAGGGTAAGTGAACCTCATATTCATTGTTCACATTCTTTATATTGCTTACTGATGGTCAAGAACTAGGAAGATGAAAGAAGTAATGCAGGTAGAATCCAGATACATTGGGAGTGTGGCATGGATGAGGAGTGAGTCCTTGGAGAAGAACCAAATAGGTATTTGTTGGTAAAGTTGTTAGCTAGAAGAAAGCACTGAGGGATGGATTCCCAAGTTAAAGAAGAGAGTGGATGGATACATGAGACGGAAGGCCAAGACATATGGTTTTGAGGAAGCTACAGGATAGTGGTACAGGTTTTGACAGGTGGATGACTAAGCATGGCTTCAGTCAATGTCAATGTAACTATTGTGGTTTTGTCTTACCAGGTGGATGATGAGTCACGACATTATCCAGTTATTGTATGTGAATGGTATACTAGCTATAGGTTTAGAGATATAGGGATTTGCTGAGCTAAGGGTAAGGTTAGTTCAGAGGTGTGTCATGAAGAATTTGGAGCAGCAAAATTCTTTGGCATAAGAGTCATGGAGATTTTATCTCTAGTGGGAGCTGATGTGAAGACAATGTTGATAGGGTTCATGATGCAGGATGCAGAATCAGAAAGCACACCAAGGGCTAGACAATTCAAGCTTAGCCTGAAATAGGGTTTGAAATCACATGAGGTCTAGTGTAGACCTAAGTTTTCCCAAGCAGTGGGGGTGGTTAGAAAGTATAGAGCCAATTCAAGGAAGGATTACTGGAGGGCAGTTCAGTGGGACTAGTAGCAGGTTAACATGTTATGCAGGGTCAAGGTCTTCACTACATGGAGATGTAGGTTTGGATGTGGCAGGTTACTTAAATGACAGGTGTAGCATCATAGGCTATGTGGTGGTTGGTCTTCAGGATTGATCTTGAAGAGGGATACAAGCCAGGGAATAATTTAGACAGTGTACAGGTACAAGTGCAGCTATTTATCTCCAAGTGGGAGATTGTTAGGTTGTGGAGCTAAAAGCTTCACCAGGATGTAAATAGGAGAAGTTACAGAGGATGCAGAGTTGCAGAGAGTTAAAGAATGCATTGCAGGGAAACT
This sequence comes from Torreya grandis, assembly GCA_037957365.1. Classification (NCBI taxonomy): domain Eukaryota; kingdom Viridiplantae; phylum Streptophyta; class Pinopsida; order Cupressales; family Taxaceae; genus Torreya; species Torreya grandis. The sequence continues at coordinate 13,818 of JARHVA010011228.1, read as the reverse complement.
AGCATCAATCTAATCAATCGACGTCAGTTAGACAGTAGTGGAGAAGAAATCAGTGTTGGTTACCAGTCGGCTGACATCAGTCATGGAAGAGCTGACGTTGGCAGCCTGTGCGTGAACAGGTAGTTTGCATGTTGATCCTAGAGAGTCTATTTTTAGATTGTTTGTTTACATGTCAAAGGCTAGTTATAGTCTTGAGTTGCGCATCTAATTATTGTAATTAAGATAGTCTAATTATTGTAAGCATGAGATCTATGTATAAACTCATGGGCTATATTGTAAACTTGTAGCTAGAGAGTAAGAGAGCAATAAGCTCCTTCTGAGAGAAGAGAGCAATGGTGTGTTCCTCCTAGTGCCATAGTACCAAGGTGGGTACTGGATTGGAGAATCAATAGGGTTCTTCATATTTATATGATCTTACTCAGAAGGATAGCATGGCTTCTTTTAGAGATCTACAATGGTGAGTAAGGTCTAGTGATTTGTAGGTAGCAGTAGAGAGTAGGAGATCTACTTGGAGTACGGTTGTGTACTTGACGTACTGGCAACATGTTACTGACTAGTTGGAGAGGTGAACATCAATTCTATATTTGAGTTAATTGTTGGGACCGAGAGAGAGGGAAGAAGGTCATGAGGTGTGGCGAGCCTTTGAGGTGGAAGAAGAAGTGGCATCTTCTTTATTGTATATTCTTCTGAGTGATTATTAATACAATTGTGTATTGTCTCTCATATTCCTGTGTTGTTTCATATTTCTAGTTACTTATTGATTTTGGTTAAATTCCATGTTTAGTTGCTAATACAAGAAGTAATCATATGTGCTCTATTGGTGGAGCAAGATCCTGACACGTGGTATCAAAGCATGTTTATTATTCTAGGTTCCTGATAGTTAAATATCTCTCATGGCAGTCATGATAGGTATCATATCACAAGTATAAATTTGTAGAGAATTTGGATTTTTATTAAATTTTGTAAACTAGCATTCATATGAAACATAGGAATGATAGTCTCTTTACCACCCTCTAAAACAAGCTCATCACATGGATTTATAATTTTTGGTAAAGGAACACCCATGGCTAAAGATAGAAGTATATCATTTTGAATAAAATGAAGGTTGATATCATTGCAAGGTATTATATTACTTTAAAAATGGTTACATATAATAATAATGAAAGAAATATTTTAATTTTTAAAAATATGTTCCTTTGAACAAAAAATGTGAATGATGGAGGAAAAGAAACATTTTATACTTATTTTATAACATTAAAAGAAGGAAAGATGCAATTTTCAGTTTTATATGTAGTTTCCAAAGAAGGGATAGAAAATGTAATACCACTTTATGCTTTTGGTATATAATTATCATGTGAGAAAGAGACATTTAATTTAACATTTTCCTTTTTATCATGCAATTCACTTTTGATTTTCTTTTATTTAGAGGAATTAAATTTGGAAAGAGATGAATCCAATGTACTCAAAAATTTAACTATATATCCAAATAGTGCATCTTTAGTAATATATTTATTAGGAATTTCATATGCATTTTCATTTTTCTATTCAAATAAGATAGGAGGAGAAGTAGTGCATTCATTTTAACTATTAAAAAATAGAGAAAGAGAAATACTTTCACTAGTTTCATTTCAGGGATCTAGAGAAGGAAGAAAATTTTAAATATTAGCATCATTTGGAAAAGAAGGCACACATTCATTACTTTCAACATTTTCATCATTGGAAATAGAAGAATAATCAACTTTTGATTCATCTAGAGAATGCATGCATGAAACATTTTATCTTTTAACATCATGAATGTTAATTTCTTACATATCTATTGTATCATCCTTATTTGAGGCCTTGATGAAATTGATCATTTTTAATTTTTTAGGCTATTTATCATGGGCACAAAAAGACATATAATTAGGCTCCTCATATTCACATTCAATAGGAACAAAATAATACTCATAAAAATATGAAATAATGATATGATTATCAACATATTCACTTATACTAGAATTTTCATAATTAGTTCTTTCATTATCATAGTTATAAGAAAAATAAGTGGCTTTAGCCTATTTTTATATGCCATGAGATATTCATATACAATACATTGATCATAAAGAATATTAAATATTTTATCTAGGGGATGGGATTTGCTTTGGTTGTGAAAAAATAACCCATAAGGGATCTAATTTTAGGTATAATCACAAAGCAAACACACACAAGGACTAAAACAAAGATTTGAATAAGAATTATTTAAACTATGCCTATGCAATAAGTCATAAATGAAAAATAAATACAAGAATATAAAATAAACTTTTGAAGAAGGAAAAAACCCTACATGTAGATGGGTTCAACTCAACATCATAGGATGAGTTCACCATAATGTTTTATTATATTTAGGGTTTTAACAAAAACACACTTAAATAAATAAAACTATTTGAATGTAATATGATAATATTCAAAATTCAGTCATATATGCTAAATTATGGAAACTTGCGTATTTACACATGTGCAAAAAATATATTAAAATGTTAGGCAACCAATAGATAAAGAGAATGCATTATTTTTCATGTTATGTTATGGAATGTGAATTTGATCTAAAACCACCTCATGACAATGGATAATCTCTAAGATCTACTCACCCTACATTATAATTATTTTGAGTCCTATATGTTTGTGTTAGGTTCATGACACTAGTGTTAACATATATGTCCAATGTGGATGCAAGTGTTTGATCCATAATATATATAATAAAAATCCCAAATTTGTAATGGAGTTGTGTTATCACCTATGCATTTGTTTTATCCTTTTGAATGTGTATAACTATGCATGACATCCAACAAATGATCAAAACTCTAGTCCTATTGACTTTGACCTCCTGTGACTCTAGTAAAAAGGGATTAATAGGTGAGTCAAGCTAACCCTAGAAACCCCAGTTGTTGTTAATTGCTACCTATATATCCATATACTCTAAAGAGGGCCTCTAAGTTGCATTTAGTTCTCCATCTTAGGTATGTATGTGGAATAGTGATCATGGAAATATATGCTCTTTCTCTTATTGTAACACTTGGTACAAGTAATGCAAGTGTATATTGAAAATTTTAATGGTGTAGCTTTTCAATTCAAAACTCTAATTTAATTTTATAACTTGTAATGTAAAGTATTTTTTGATTTGAAACTTTCTTGATCAAATTTCCAAGTGGTGTAATTAGACCATATCCTTTGTATATATAGGAAACTCTTCATTCTAAAATTAGAACCTAGTGGCATGCAAAAGGCCAACCATCAAATGAAAATATAGGGCTAAATAAAATGGTTACAAATTGAAAAGTATATAAAATGATAAAAATATAAGTTTGGAAATGTTCATCATAGTTGGACATTTTTATTGATTTAAGATTCTAACATAGACGTAGGTGTCCAAAATCTAAAGACAGAGATAATATAAAATGTGGGCAAGGATCCTTGGAATACATTAAAAATATATATAATTTAACAACATACAAACTCAAATGGGTAGACAAATCAATTGAAATAATATGGAGCTGAAGGGGTCCATATGAGACCACATCACTAGATATCTAACTCTATTTCTATATGCCTATACATGAAAAAATCTATGAAAACATTCTATGAAATTGTGCTTGTACCAAATATGGGTATCTACAGTTGTGAACATCTTAATGTTTTATGTGATTGATCAATTTGGTGTTCTTCACTACATCTTTGTGTAATTTTGTTGAGGCATATTCCCTTTTTGGTGATAATGTTGTGGTGGTCACAAACAAAAATCCTACATGCATGCATGGAGACTCATCTATGTGGAGCACTATTAAGAAGCTTTCACCTTTACAAAAAGTTGTTATGAGAAGCACTGTTTAGATACTCAAATATCTTATTCAATTATATTAAGGATATTTTTGGTTTTCACATAAGTGGAAACACTTGAACCATTTGAAGTAGAGTGCAATATGGAACTATCATTAGTGCTTGAATATGGAGAGGATCACATGAAATCAAACTAATATAGCCAATATAAATTTTACGTGATATCATATCCATATGGATGGAGCGATGATACCTTTTTTACCTTTTACTATGCCTTGGTATTCATAGTCAATCTTTTTAAATAATTTGAAACCAATGCCTTTGGTTTGTTTCCCTAAATTTCCAAACAATATGGGTCAATTAGACTATGGGGGAAAACTAGGACTTAAAAACTTCTCATATGTCCTCTTATATGTATTACATTTCTGATTAGGCATGGTGGCTTGCTAATAACTAGTTGAGTGGGCACTTAGAACTGAGTGTACTCAGATTTGAGTCACACTAGTTCTTGTTCCTTTGTATATATTTATTGATGTTGATTCACCATGACTTGAGTACATATATAATGTATTTGACAAGACCATCAAGGATAATGTTACATTTACTTAATCAATATTTGTTATAGTGTGTGCAATGAGATTTTTTATACAATTTGTGACAATATTGAATTATTTCTCCTTGGACTAGAGAATGTCACTATTGATATTGGTGATAGAAATGTTACATTTACTTGATCAATATTTTTTTATCATCAAAATATTTTAAAATGGATTCTTCCATGTGGGGGTTGTTTTCCTTATTTTTAGATTTACCCATGACAATATAAATGAATATATGGGCAAACATCTGATATAATTTTCTTAAATTAGTATATAAAACTAATTATAAGATGGTGAAATAAAATTATAACTATAACAACAATTATCTATGCGACACCCATGAGGTGTATGGGGGGAAATTTACATCTATTTAAACTGTAAGGATATGTTCAAACAAAGTTATAGAATTATAGAACATATAATAAAATATAAATAAAATGTGGAACAATCATTATAATTTTGAATACATAGGATTATAATAATAATTATATTTTTATGAAATAAAAGGAATAGGTGCATTACTTATGCCTAAGATTTGGAATGAGGATTATAATGACTAAAATTGGAGATGCTTCCTAACTAATTTTTGTATATTTTAGAGGATAAAAAAGGTTGATTATGAAAATTCATATTATTAGAGAGGGATAACACATTCTAATTGATTCACCTAGTCCCAAATATGAATTTACAACAATCCCCAATTGTTAGATACTTATTTCATGTTAACATGTGGGAGAGAACCATTTGATACAAGATAATCAATGAATGAAAGTATAAAGGATACATGTCAAGTGCATGGTTGATGCTTTATTATTAGATGCATTCTAATATATATTATTATAATTTTATTATAATGGATGATAATTATAAATCATGATGCTTATAATAGTAATTCCATATCCTTCCCAAATGACAATTGGATTTTTTTTACAAATGTGGAAGTTAAACTCCATATGCATGGTATGATGATATATTTTCTAACATGGCACGATCTAAATAATTTTCACTTATCATCAAAATACATGTTATGAAGTTTCCAAGTGGCATATATTTGATCTGAAAGCTATGAATATTATGTTATATACATCTTCAAACTACATATACATGTAAGGATGTTGCAAAAATTTCATGACTATATCACATTATCATGGTGATAAAAAAAGACATACCTAAATGTATGCATATGCATGTTTTATAAGTGTGAAAGAGTGAAAATGTTTTATAAATATGTTGTAAAATGTTGTACATGTATGAAATTTGTGCATGCAAAACATTATTCAATATGCATAATATTTTATTATTATTATTTGCACCAACTCAAGGTGTTCCATTGAAGCTAAGAAATGATTAGGGAGGATTCAACATGATATATTATGGCATAAGGGATGGTGAAGATAAAACTATGAATAAATCCTTGTTTTAATTTAATACATATTTTTTATCCATTCAAGTAGAGCTTCAAATAATAAATATTGATTGAGATACCTCAAATAAAGATTAATCCATTTGAGTGGTACTAGCCAATATGAAGTGGAACAATAGTGTTATTATTAATTGGAGTGAAATGATAATAAATTGTGTTTCATAGTGTCATAAAGGTGATAAGAGATCTTAAAAAAATTTAGGATAATTTTTAAATCCATGTGATACTTTGAGGTTCAAGTTACACATAAAGTAAAGTTCAAGGATAACTAAGTGGGAATAAACTACTAAACCAGTCTTCTAATTTGATAATGATTTAGATCACACAAAGTTTTACATAAAATAATTTTTTAGAACATACATTTTTTCAAGAGTACATAAATGATAAATTATTCTTGATGAACATTTCTTGTACTGGGATATTTCATTACCCCTTAGAAAGTGTTGGTCTCTATTTATTTTAATTTTAAGATAATGAATGATGGTGTTGAACCAATGCCCTAAATAATTTTTTTTAATTGTGTTTATATGTTCAATTTAATCCAAAATAATTAATGTATGATGTTATATTCTTGATAAGATATGCATATCTATGCTTTTTTCCATATGTGTAACTATGCATGAGATACCAATGATCCTCCACATTCTTGCGAGTGTGCCTTTGCACCTAATAAGATGGTGTATAACCTAAAATGTATTCCTAAGAATTCCAAAGGATTTATGTGATATTATTTTAATCTAACACTAATAAGAGGGGCATATGTTTACCCATGCTTCCCTATTTAAGGATGTGTGAAGAGTAGTTGTGCATGAGAGTAGACTGTAAATGAAACATATACATGTAATATGGATGGTGAAATTATTAAGAACTTTAAAACATCATAATTTTGATACCAATGTTATCTACATGCAGTATGATATTGATGTCAATATAAATTTTATATGACATATGTGTGAATTTGACAAAAACAATGGGATTTAGATGTGATAATAATAAGTAAGCTTCATATATAAGGGTAAGACATGTCACACAATTGTTTTTGAATTATTTATGACACAAAATTAGGTATTCATATATAAAAACCTATGGGAACAGGGTGTTTTATGTAGATATCATATATCTACATATTAAACACAATGTTTTGTTATCTAACACATTACTTATTTTGAAATAGTTGTGCATATAATTAAGATTTATTAAGGATGAGATATTTTCTAACTATCAAGGTCCATTCACCCATAGTGTAGCTTCCATAAATGCACATTAATTTATATATCAAGGTTTGAGAGAAAAAAATGGATTAAGAATGATAGGGTCTTCCAAAAATAGAAACATCCTAACACTATTCAGATATATGACCATTGTAATGGAAATGGATACATGTAATTGGACTATGTGTTATGTATCTTTATCAAGGTTGTCTTAAATATTAGCATGGTTAAGATATGTGTTTTTTTTCACACTATTTTATGAAAGTTTTTTTTAATGCATATACACTTTATGGAATTATTTTTACATATGTTACTTTCAATAAACATGTGTACATATAAGGATGATTCTACATGGAGCACTGAAAATAAGCTTGCACTCATTGAAACAATTACTATGTTAGGTATTTCAAGGATTATTTTTGCATCTTATTAATTTTTATGAAGGATATGGTGGGTTGGCACAAAATTGGAAACATTTAAACCATTTGTAATAGAGTGAGATGTAGAAACATTATTGGTACTTGATTGAAAAAATAATTGTATAAAACTTTCTCTTCTTGCACTATATCTAATGTAACCAAGACTTATTTTTTGCAATGTCATCTGCATCTAGATGGAAGTGATGATGAATTGGTCATGTTTTCCTAGGCCTTGGCCTTCATATCCAATTTTATTTATCAAATTTTAACCAATGGATTTGAACTATTTCTTTAAACTATAAATTAATATAGATGTATTAGACTATGTGGAATGATAAAAAACTTACTAAATTCTCATCTGTCATTGTTTTTGCATCTCATGTCATGATTATACATAGTGGACTTTTGTTTATTAGTTGATTAAGTTCTTGGAATGAATTGAACTCATGTTTAGTTCATGCTACTTATTTTTCATTTAATGATATTTATTTATGTATTTTCATAATTACTTGAGCACATATATCGTTGGTTTGAAAAATACCATCAAGGATAGGGTTAATGATATGAACATAGCATACTATGAGATATTATAGAATATTCATGAAAAAAATTAATATTTTCACCTTAAACTAGAGATCACATTACAAATCTTGAGTATGGTGATGTAAATCTTGGATCTACCTAAGAAAATAATTTTTTTAATCCAAATATTTTAAAAGTGATATTTTAATCTAGGATTTTTTTAATTCTTGGTCTCTTTGCCCATGATTGCAATAATAAAGAGATATATCCATGCCTGATAATTTTTCTCTAATTTTTTATATACTATTAATTACATGATGATGTAATATAATTTTATCTCTTATAGCAATGATTTTTATGGTGCCCAAGAGGTTAACTTGGGAAACATTACATCTATTTTAACTATACAAAACTATTAAATTTTTTTTTGCATGTTTATAGAACATATATTAGAATATAAAAAAGATGTGTATAAACCATTATAAATTAAAATAATTTTTTTTTAGTATAATAGTAATATTTAAATTTTATAAAAAAAATTTAGTTTATTATAAATGAGAAAATAAAAAATAATATTGAGAAAGAGGATTCTTGTTATAAGGAGTGATGCTTTAAAACTAATTTTTATAGACCATGGATGATTAGAAAGGTTAAGTATTTAGGTTATGTGATTATAGGTATAAACATCCTAAATAATTCACCAAGTTTAGAATATTTTTATAATGATCCATTGATGCTAGATTCTCAAACAATTCTAACCTATGGGAGAGACAACCATCAAATAAAAGATACTCAAGGCACATAAGTATTCAAGGTATTTGTAAGGTGCATGGTATATGAAAATGTGTAGATGATAAAACTAAGTATTTATAACATATAATTTTTGTACATTTGAAAAATATGAATCACGGATCTACCCTTTAGTTTTAGACCTTCCTGCTACTAAAAGGCTCACATTCACCATCTCACAATACCCAAATTGGTATCTTATAGTCTGGCCCATATCATTTTGATGACCCAAAAATATACACTACATAAATCTCATAAATTTATATATATCCTTCACTTTTAGTTACATATCCATACCTACTTTCTATCCTTCTAGACGCTACCAGTCACATAGGGACACTAACATTGATACTAGTGTCTAGATCTTTATTTAGTGTCCACTACTTAAAAGTCATCTAGAATTCAAACTATTAAAAAATTATGGGTCAACCTATTTTTCTTATTTAACCCTAATATTTAAATAAAAATCTAATCCTTCTCATTTTTCATATAGCGATTACCAATCAATCACCTACCAAGGATTATTCAATCACTCTCACAACTGAGTTATTATGCCCTATTCATCCCTATTTATATATTGATCATATGATCAGTCATAAAAAATGTTTAAAGGATCAAAATAATAGACCATTAGTGGTATTTTAAAATTTAAAATTGATATCACTACATGCATCAACATATAGCATATTACACCATTATTCACACACATTCCCACACATAGAGGATAACTACATAAGTTTAAGTCTCTCCATTGAGTATTGGTTATGCAGGAAATTGTCATTGATATAGGGGTATTTGATTTCAACTTGACACCATGATCCCACTAACCCATTTTTAAAACACTCATTCTAAGTGCAAAGAGCTAGGGTTTGATCAATAAGAAGAGAGTGAAAATCCATGTTCTAGATCTAAATAATTTCATATAAGTGATAAAAAAATAGAATGATGAATTTGACAAAATCAAGATCTATTAGATATTTTATATATGATAACAACATCTCATCATATATAATAGTGTCAATGATAGTGTCCCAAGATCGATGGTTATGTATGTGACTCCAAAAACATTATTTCTAGAATTTGATGACTATCTCAGAATCTTGATCCTATAGAATTTTTTTTATGTCTAATCTTGCACTTAGTAAACCAAACTAATATTTATATTTGGTATTGAAATAAACTAAAAAAATTACAAATTTGGTGATTTTTATATTTAACATATCTCAAATTTATAATATAAATTGTTTATGTATCTAATTTTTTAATAAATTGGTCTGCTATAGATTAGTTTATCACACTTGTGTTAAATTTATTTATATGTTATTAACATAACCACAGACTTATAAATTTGGGGTTAAACATTTTCCATTTAAAAGATAAATAAATTTGTGTCTTGCATGATGTATACATTGATAAAACCATAACAAAAATAGTTGACACTAAATTACCATAAAACATTAAAGTATTGGTAATGTTTAGGCATAAATAATAGTGATAGCCAAAAGAGCCAACAAGACCACTAGACAGTCCTTTATCTTATGAATGGGATGGATTATATTCTTTTATTACAATTAAACTCCATAAATACAAATAATTACAAAAATTTAAAAACAACCAAAAAATATATTTCAAAAATCCAAAAAAATCAAATATTCTAGAAAATACAAAAACATTCAAATAACCTAGATAATATGAAAATATTTAGCATATTCATAGTAATAATTCTTATACATATGTTGTTTACTTCACATAGTTAGATATAATATCATTTGAATTCTATACACATACATGTTTCACGCATATTTGAGTGTGATATAGGTTTAACATAGACACATGATATATGCACATACAGATGTTGGACCACTCCTCTACCCACATAATATAATATGTTTGGGTTATTTGTCTCATTTATCATGATTGATATAGTTTAAATATCCTTTTTATAATCTTTTCATTATCATTTTTAAGATTATATGCTAATGCTTACAAATTTCTATATCCATTTTGATATCTTTCACAATGTACTTGATATGTTATGTTACATGACATATTTTATTAACACATATATAGGAACTAGTGTGAGATGTTTATGTTTGATGTTTATACTTAATTTATTTGAATTGTCACTTCCTTGAGTGTATTTATTGCTTGTCAAACAATTTAAGATGTTCATTGCCTATTGGTCCCTCTACCATTGTATATTTTTTAGACAATTGAATATGTCATTCTATGTTGATTAAGCATTTGAATATTTAATTTCCTTTTGATTGTGTATCATTTGAACATGCCCCTTATATGAGGTATCCTTAGAACATTCTATTTTCATTATAATTGTGTGTATGCTTGATAATTTGTCGAGCTTGTAATTTTATTCTTTAGACATTGCCATGATTTATATCATGCATCTTAGGGCTTGATGTGATCACATATTGTGAGATTTATCAATATATCTACTTAGAAATGTTACTCATACATGATACATGAGTCATTAAAAAATTATATATTTACCTCATCCTTTAGAAGTAATTTACCTATCATATTTTATTTCTATCACCTCAAAAGGGGGGCATATAAGTGGGGGCATATTATAAAATCATGACATCCACATTTACATAGTTTATAAATTTTAGTGGGGCCATGTCATAAAGACATGAAATACACACTGACTAAGTTATCAATATCTTCATATTTTAATGGATGTATGTTAAAAATACATTACCTCCACATTTGCACAATTTCCAGTATAGTTTCATGATTCAAATATACACTTAGGTCAGAATCCTATACATTGCATTGATTTTGCATAGATTTGGAATAATTTTTTTCATATTTGTGACACATATACCTTATTTGAGACATATTACAGGTGTATATTCCATGCTATTATACCAAAAATTGTAAAAAAATACTAACTATATATCTATATTACTATCACTAAGAAGCACTGATTACATCAGAAAGTACTATTATCAAACCTTTTTTATCTACAAGAGTTGGTTTTATTTATAGGTTAATTTTATTAAATCATTCAACCTCACTAGATTTATAGGTTGGTTTTATTAAATCATTCAACCTCAAAATATTTTTATGATGAAATGATTAAATCAAACATTCTCACTAGATTATATATTCACAATAAAGTTGTGTGATTGAGATTCAATGATATCAATGGTAGTTTCACTAATCATCCTTACAATGTATTAAGAGAATATTTATTTCCACTATCTCTCTTCATATCTCCAAGTTCTAGTTATAAACCTCTCTTAGCTCTAGTGCTTCATAAGCAAGCATCTTTACCAAGTATAATACAAAAAGGGAAAACATGGTTACATTTACATACAAGTATACTCCTTCCTTATTCTCTTTATTTTCAAGAATTTTAATTATTTAAAATTTAAAATTATATGAATTGATATATACTATAACATGCTCTTGGTTATAGGTTATTCACCATAAAACACTCAAAGTGGGATTAAACAAAGATAAGGTGTGTTGTACACACCCAGGTGCACATTTCTTTCCTTATAACCTAGTAATTTCATCCCTATGCATTACTATATTAAATGAGGGGAAATGTAGATACTAAAATTGAATATCTATAGCATATTAGTCTTATACATTTGATAAATACTAATAATTTCTCTACCCTTTAGTTCTATACCTTCTTGTTATTGAAAGGCTCACATTCTCAATCTCACTTTACCTAAATGATTATGTTATAGTCTGGCCCATATCATTCTGATGAACCAAAATACTTATACACTAAAGAAAGATCAAAATTTGATATATATCCTTCCTTATTAGTTATAGATCCATACTTGTTTTCTAACCTTCTAGACACTACCAACAACAAAGGGGCACTAACATCAATGATAGTTTCCAAAACCTTATTTAGTGTCCACTATTTAAAAGTCATCCAAATTTAAAACTATTAAAAACCTATGGGTTGGCCTATTTGTCTTATTTAAACCTACCTAAGATAATTTTTAAAAGGTTTGGTATAAATAAAAGTCTAAGATTTTCATTTTTCATCTAGAAAATACCTATTAAGAACCTATTAAGGCTCATTCAATCACTCACACAATTGAGTTATTATGACTTATTCATCCCTATTTATATATTAGTCATAGGATCAATCATAAAAAAGGTTTGAAGCATCCAAATAACATCCCATGAGTGGTATTTAAATTATAAACTACATCATTGAATGCATCTACATATATCAGATTACACTATTGTTCACACATACTCCCACACATAGGGGAGAAATACATAAGTATGATTCCCTCCTTAGAGTATTGTATATGTAGGAAGTTTTCATTGAAATAGGGGTATTTGAGGTCAGTGCAACACAATTATTACACTAACCTATTTTTGGAAAAACTCATTTGAAGGGTGAAGGGGGTGAAGAACTAGGATTTGATTAATAATAAGAGAGCAAAAATTTATGTTCTAGATATGAATATATCATCCTAAAAGTGATAGAATACTCATAATGATGAAGTTGATTTCATATAGATCATGTGTATATTTTTTTATAGGATAATAGTGTCTTTTCATAGACAATAACGTTGATGATGGTGTTCTAAAGTCAAAAATAGTGTCTATGGCTCCAAAACATCATTTATAAAATTTGACAATTGCCATAGAATATTGATCCTACACACTTATGCCTACATCCAACCCATATATAATTGTGCATAATAAACCTAACTATCATTTATATTTGGTATTATATAAATTGAACATATTCCAAATTTGATGATGTCTATATTTAACATATCTTAATTTATTATAAAAAAATGTTCATGTATCTAAGTTTACAATTAATTATCCTACTATAGATTCATTTATCACACTTTTGCTTAATCTATTTATATATATTAACCTTATCCCTACACTTCCAAGTTTAGGATTAAAACAAGCTAGGATGACTTATAACTTTCCTCTTTCTTTTAATAGACTAGGACTTGAATAAGGTCATAATAATGGAGCCTGCATATACTTAGATGATCAGGTAAATACCTATAATATGTTACATC
>JARHVA010011227.1:0-79957 GCA_037957365.1 Torreya grandis | reverse complement strand
CACCCATAAAATACCAAAAATGTTCACAATTAACCTTTGAAACACATTTTCATACTTTTCACCTTGTGATGCTCTGCATCATACTCCCAAAGTGGGTAAAATTTGAGCTCTTACTTAAATGTCTGTGTTTTATTATTCCTTACTTTCCAATTATTTTTATTATGGTATTTTTAGATCTTCCTACTACTAATCATCTTGTATTTCTCTTTTATTTTAATTTAGTCCTTGTATATTTATTTATTTGCTTTATAATTTTTCTTTGTCAACTCGTCTTCTATCTTTATGAAACACCTAACTTGATACAACTTCTTGTTCACCTAATCTTATATCTCTTTCATATTTGATTTAACTTCATAGTACTTGGACATAGATAGTTGGTTCTCATATTCATCCCTAATTTTACTCCTTATATTATTTCTTCATCACTTATCATGGGTTGTCCATGCACTCCTAGTTAGTTTAGCTCTTTGAAAATACCTTTTCCTTTACTTTATTGTTATAATGGATGCTTATAAACATGTTCTTCATTAACCATTCTCATGCTTTCCTTGGCATCTTCTTTGCCTACGTAATCATGATACCCCACCTTCTTATGGTGAGTCTTCTCATCAGATCCTTATTCTTCTTAAAATGACACTTTATAAACTAATATAAATTACTCAAAACATAACACTCTTTGCCAAAATTTCCTCTTATTCTAATCATGTATACCTTGGACAAAATAATCTACACTATTGATACTCACACACACTAAATTTTCACCTTTTTATTTTCTTTATTACTTTATTGTAGTTTTATTTCATTTAGATTTTAACCTCTTGGCATACTCAGTGATAAATTATATTTTTCTCCATCTGAACTAGTTTTTGGGCTAGGAATACCCTCTCATTTATTTCTTAATGCCAACATGATATTACTTCTTCCTTGGTTTACCTTTGGATAGATATTGTCCTCCTCCAAACATTTATTCTTCATCAAATTATCTTCTTAGTTTCCCTCCTCATATTTCTCTATTATAAACTCTTGTGCCTCATTTCTTGTCATCTCCATATGATCATAGAGTGATTCCTCTCTCCTCCCCATGATTATAACATCTTTCTTACTACTTAAAAAATGGATTTCATGAGAATTGTTAACTTCTTCAAGGACCTTACTATCTTTTCCACTCTCTCTTACTCTTAGATTCTCCTTCCAATACCCTCTAGGCATATCTCTTATATCCTTTATCTCCTTATTGTGTTGTCTTACTCTCTTTATCATATCAACCATCAACTATTCATATTAATAATCAATCTATTTATTTTTTGACTACTACCTACTTTCATCTTCCTCTCTAGTTTCTTAAATATCACCTCTAAGTATTTTAATTTGTTAAGATGCATTTTAATCACATAAAAATAAAAAGACAAAATGAACCATGTTTGATCCTCTACTTTTTCCTTAATACAAAATGAACCATTTCCTTAAAATCCATTATGATAGTATTATATGGATTATAGTCCATAGACTAAAGGTAATTTTTCATCTAAAATCTGATTATAGCCATTAATGAGGAATCACCAACCAGATTTAGTTTAAAATAAAATTTAAATACACTATAATATAATAAAATTAATGATATATAACTTCAAAAAATGTCTAGTTTTTGAGAGGCCTCCCTATCACCCTCCATTTCCTTTTGCCCAAGTCCTACCAAAATAATTAATAAAACATGTTATTTCCTTGGTAGAGGAAAAATTAAACAAATATGTTAAATATTTAGTTGGGATGAAAATAATAACAATTTTTAAAAATTTATTTATCCCATGTAACACTTATTCCATGATTAAGGGTATGGAACCCACTTTTAGATGTCATAAATAACATGTAAAATGAAGTAGTAGATCAAAATTTAAGATAAAAAACCAACTTATTATAATGTTTTATGGGTAGACTTGGTCAGGATTTTATAGAAAAATTATTTTAGAGACTAAATTGTTATTAAAAATCCTTATTATCATTTTTATATGGGTTCTAGATCTCATATACCTAATTTGTCCCAAAATCATGCATAGTAAATGATGGAAGTCTAGTTCCCCCCACAATCATGATTGCGGTTTGAACTCTATATAGAAAATGGTGTGGCAACAAAATGGACCCTTAGACCCTATCAATACATATATCCCAACTATAACACAACCAAGGAGTGGAGGACCCATAACATTTTAGGGGTTTAAACTTTTATTACACAAGGAAAGGGGGGCATAAGGATCCCAAAACTAAGTTGATATTTTTAGACTGAATAGCAAAGGGTGGGGGCCAACTCAGTCCCCAAGACCTAGTTGAGGTTTTAAACCTTAATTTACACTAAAATCACCAATAAATCCCCTATATACCTACATGTAATTATGAGTGGAATTAACAAAGTAAAAAATAAAATTTTATACAATCCATTTTTCAATCAATTATTATCTATGAAAATTTATTATTAAGACTTTATCTTTACAATAGAATGACTTTCAATACTTGGTTTATTCATATTAAACAAATCTATGGAAAATAAAATTTAAATAAATATAAACCAATTGGACTGTATACAAAATCAAAACTAGAACCAAAACATAAAAGAGGCACCATGAATTCATTGAAATTAAGGCATATTGTGCAAGTGACAATAAATGGTGACTCTATTAGAAAATACTCTTGAGTATTTTGAATTAAAATAAATGTGTATATGAACTTATAATTTATTTATCAAAAGACACATATCACATGATTTTTTTTTAAAATATAATAACATAATAGTTATAAGTAAAAATTATATACACACATTGACCATAGTTTCTGAAAATGTGTTCAGTCTATTTCATGGAATTTACAAAGACTTGTTACTACAACCCAAATCTTCAAGATAGTGTTAATGTTACCTTTAAAGGATCACTTAGATATTATTTTTATTCCCTCCATGCATCCATATATATAATGGATACAAAATTTTATCCTAGTTAAGACCTTGCTTCAATATTAGTCAAGCATTGATAACCATAATAGAGGTTACCTAAATCATCCATAAATTGAGTTTTTCTTATAAATGAGTTTGTTTTTCTTTTATTTATTTTATTTTTAGCATTTTATGTATGGGTTAGGGGCCACCATAGTAATATGATAAGTATGATTTTATATTTTTAATTCAAGACTGTGACTATAGCTTATTCATCCATGATAACCCATATATTATTAACATGGGTTTGGTGTGAGGTTTGGAGAGAATAAATTCAAAAGTCAAATAGTTTACCCAAACTCATAAAAACATAAATAAATTTAGAATATGTGTGACAATCCTAAAAATTTTAAACCAAACTCTTAAACATTATCTTGTATAAAAAACTCATACTAAAAAAAAAAATAGAACAACATTGATGTTTCTCAACCAAAAACCACTCTTCCCCTTATGATTATTAGGTACCTTTCAGATAAAAAACAAAAATGACTAGATAAAAATAGTCACAAAGTTCTAGGATGAACAAATTAAAAAAATGGTAGCAAATATTAACAATGCAATAATTAAACAAATGAAAATATCTACAAGGCCTTATCAAACAAACGCATGATTAGGAATAATTCTTGACAATTTTCCCATTGATATAAAATAAGATATCATTTATAGTTAAACTCTTGTGCCTAAATGTGTTATTACTGATGATTTCAAATATTTTGAGGTTACGTAACCAAAGGTCATCAAAATTACCATGTTACTTTTTTTCTTGTGAGCCTTATCCCAAATAAAGATAAAATTTGTAATTTTAAAGGTTTTTAATTTGGCTCATATTTTAAACCATTGTTTGATGTATCCTTGATGATATATAGAGTACAACAAGGCTAAATATAATTTCTCTTATAGCTTCATAAGTTAAATATCCTAGCTCCAATTATGTCATTATTTTTAGGGTAATTTATGATGAATTTTAAGGTAAAAACTCTCATTTTTATGATAAAAATATGATCTTGAAAATATTTCAAAAAGTATGTGGACATCCCTAAGGATAACTTAATCCTAGTCTTATTAGAAGAAACTACATAATTTATCATGTTATGCCAATCTCATTAATTTTTATCCAATATCTTATTAATTAGATCTATATTTTTTTTTTATTTTTTTTACTTATAAACACCATTACCTTTGGGATAATAATTGGAAGATAATTTAAGAATTATTTTTTTATAATATTCCCATTTAGTATACTATAAAGAGTAAAAATTAAGGTCATTGTTACATAATTGAGTAAATGACATTCCAAATCTGATGACAATGTGTTCCCTGAAAAAGTTGATCAAAACTTCGTTTGTATATTTTTTGAATGACTATACTTCATCATAGCATGTGGAATAATTAGTTTTCATCAACATGAACTTGTGTCTAGATAAAAATCAACATTGATGGATCCAATAAAGTTTAATCCCCATTTTTGTAGTAGGGTTACACTCTCTATGTGTTATAATTTGACAAGTATGGAAAGTTGTCACATGAAAATGAAAATTCTTGAAAACATGTGGTTATTAATAACATTTTAGGAGTATTTGGTGAGTTTTATCACTTTCAAAAGCATGCCAAGTTCCATAATTTTTATAAAAATCCTTGAGTACTTCATCCACTTTAGATTTGTTCAAACATCTTAAATAAATGCCTTCATGATTATTCCTATATAACATCCTTGATTTGTTCATGAAATTGATGTTATTCAAGTGAAATTCTCTTATTTGAGTTGAATTCATGTAATTTTAGAACTTGGTCAAATAGTAATGAGCTATATATTTGTACCACTCATCTTTCGTGATGGCCTTCACTATGTACATCTAGCATACAATCTGAAAAACATCTTAACCCTTCATCTTACTCAATTCTTTCCCTCTTGAAATATTCATTAGATGGATTTCAAATTCAAATTACTATAAAATGTCCATCCATTTACCTTTTGATTCACCTAGCTCATTTTAAATTATCATTTCTTTTATAATAGGGTAATGTATAATGAAATCACTTTGCTACATAAACTATAATGATTAAAATTTATAATTCATTTAATAAAATAAAATTATTTTCTATCAATGGTGGAATACTTGAGTTAAAATTTATGAGTGGATAATTTATGAATGAATCTAGTCTCTCATATCTAACTTCATTTCTCTAATCAGAGTAATAATTGAGTGCTCAAAGAAAAATAAATAGATATAAGGTTAGATGAAAGATAATGCATGACAAAATGGGGGCCTTAAAGTGATACTACTTTTATATAAATTTGAATAGTTTAACTTGGAGAGAATTTTAAAGAAAATAGTAAAATAATTGATAATAATGTATAAATATGAATTCTAAATGTAGTTTATTAATATATATTTTTTAAAAAATAGATAGATGATAAAAGTCTGAAAAAATGATGCATTTATGACAATGTAAAGCTAATTTTATATGTAAACATAAGTAGACTTCTTGTCTATCGACACACATTTTTTGAGCAAAAAAATATTCTTTTATGAACTTTCAAATATATATATATATATATATATATATATATATATATATATATATATAATTATAATTATAATTATAATTATAAACATAATTTTTTACATTAACTTCATGAATTTTTTTTTGTTTTTTCAAATCATACCTAAGGATGTGTAGATCATTGAGATATAAATTTTATAAACTTTTGATTAATTTATATATATATATATATTTGTAATGATATATGTATAGACTAGAATGAGGGTTATTATGTATTAATCAAGTAATAATAAAAAAAAATAGTTTAACGCATGCACGTGCACACACACACACACACACACACACACACACACACACACACACACACACACAAAGATCCCCCTTCTACAAACCCATATATATTTTAAATAGTGAAATATG
The DNA here is from genome assembly GCA_037957365.1 of Torreya grandis. Classification (NCBI taxonomy): domain Eukaryota; kingdom Viridiplantae; phylum Streptophyta; class Pinopsida; order Cupressales; family Taxaceae; genus Torreya; species Torreya grandis. The sequence continues at coordinate 74,052 of JARHVA010011227.1, read as the reverse complement.
TGTGATCAGATGTGTCTACAAAGATATAAAACCCATACAAAAATCCTAAAATTCATGTTATATGATCCATGATAGGATTTAGGCTAGGTTTAGACACCTAAGTCTAAATCTAAATAAATTTTGGGGGGAAAAAAATATATTCAAAACATAGGTGTTTCAAATTGTGTACACCCATATGTAAAGCATGTATGCCCTTTACAAAGGGTGTAATCTCTTTAGTGATTTTTTTTTATAATTTTAGAAAAGGCATAAACTTATTTTAAATGGTGTACACTCTTATATAATGGGTTTAAATATTATATTTCTAAATACAACTTCATAAATGAAAAGTGTCATTTGTAATAACTTCCAAAAAAGGCATGCATGATTTTCAAAAGTATGCATGCCATTTTCAATCCATGAATTATAATACTTTGTCAACAAATTTTAGTCATTTATTTTGAATTTTACAAAATTGGAATTGGTTTTTACTACTGATGGTCTAAAAATTCTACAAATTATTTATTAACTTTATCTCAATTAATATAAACTATTTAGCTTTTATTCCACTTAGACTTAGAAGCACAAATATAAATCATGGGGTCAGGTAGTCATAGGAAAATACCCAAAAAGGATTTTACAAATGAGGAAATTTAATTTAGGAGATAAAAATAAACAAATAAACAAGTAAATAGGATAATATGCATTACCACTTTTGTAATTCAACTTCTTATATGTGCCTTTTAGAAATGTTTCTTTTCTCAAATAAACCATCTTATGACATCTAATACTAATTTATATTTTTCATTACTTTCCTTCAACTTTATTCTTACTTCTTATAATTATTTTTTATGTTCTATAAATGATTCTACATCATAATTGATTCAATTTTTAATTGGTAATGGTCCCAAATCTAAAACACACATAGGATTTATCCCATAAATAATCTAAAATGCTAATTTTTCTATTGATCTATTTATAGACTATTATATAAAAATTTAGCTTATGATAAACAAAATTCTTATTGTTTGGGCTTCTCTCCAACTATGTATTTCAATAAATTTTCCAAGTTCCTCGTTACAACTTCTATCTGTCCAACTATTTAGGGGTGGTATGCACTACTAAATTGTAGCTTAGTCCCTATCTTGCCCTATAAAGACCTCTAAAAATGACTTAAATTTTTTTTGTCCTTATCTATTGTAATGTTTTTTAGAACACTATGCAATCTCAAAATATCCACTATGATATGATGTCATGTTTCAAGGACATATGATTCTATGGATGCAAGAGAACAAAGACCCAACTGCCAATTTCAAAATGCCTCTCACTCTTGTCCTAATCTGCATGTTAATTCATGCAATTATGGGCCAAAGATAAATTTTCATGCAAACTAACAAGGACATCCTATGTATGTTGAAGGTGTTCCTCCACTACATACACCTTTGGGTGTGCCTTCAAGGGTAAAGTGAGGGATGGAGGATTGTATCCATATAATTACATAAAATGAGACATTTTTTAATGAAATATGCATTGGAGTATTATACCACCATTCAGCTAAAGGTAACCATTGAACCTATTTATCCTATGTATTTGACACAAATCAATGAAGGTACCCTTCTAGACACTTGTTGACTACCTTAGTTTGTCTATTGTATTGAGGATGATGAGATGATATATGAGCCAATTGTGTTCCCAAACATGCAAATAATTTTGTCTAAAAATTATTAGTTAATATGGGATCTCAATCATTGACAATAATCTCAGGAGTACCATGAAATTTTTGAATTGTATTAAGAAAGGTAGAATATATTGTAATGGATACCAATGGTTTGAATAAATAACAAAAATGATCATACCTTGTGAGCCTATCCAAAATAACCATGATAACATTTCTACCTTCAGATCATGGTAACCTAGTAATGAAATCCATAGATACCTCTTCTCAGATAATGTGAAGTTACTCTCTCCATACTAAATAATATTTCAATTGAATATAACATGCCTAATTCCATGGAATTTAATTTTGATAAATATTCAAATGAGATAAGATAACTTAATCGATCATTGTTAAATTATGAAATTCAAAATTTATAACATGTAACTTGTATAGTGTGAACTATATAATTTAAATTTAGAATACAAAATAAAAACTAATATTTTATAAACTAGAATAACGTATTGATAGAGAAATAATAGTAAATTTAAGCTATATAGTGACACACTTATAAAGTATATAATGCATGCTCATCACCTTCTCTATTGTGTGATCAATGACAGATTTAATATTTCTTTGTTAATGTATGTGGTTTCTTTACTCTTTTCTAAATAAAGGGAACTGGGTAGCATATAGTTTAAACTTAATTTCGATCTCAATACATTAACAAGGATAATTTGATATATATTTGATATCTTGAAGGCATATCCTTAAAATGATGAATTTTACATCAATTTATATGATTGAGGATGGTGGAATGAACAATTAATAATAATCCAAAAAAATGAATAATAATAATCAATGGTTATATATGAGTCCTCATCTAAATGGATGATGACTAATTCCCATGCACTAAGAAGAAGGGGAAAGTTAGTTGGTAGTTTATTGACTCAACAAAAATGGGTCAAGATAGTTGAACACAAGGAATGACTCACAAGTTAGCTAAAATGTTCAAATATGACTCATAATGTGGTTGAGGAAGTATTTGGATGAGTTAAAATTTATTTAATACAAATGAGGAGGATGTTTTGATGAGGTGGATAATTTAGATTATTAAATTAGTTTTGAAGAAATAGGTGTGAATGATTTAATTAGTTCAGTATGAATTAATCAATTATTCAAAAATTGAATGAAAACATTGTTGGTGTGGATTCAAATTTGGGATCATGGATTAGTGTGCCAAAGTTAATTTTGACACTAAATGGTGAAATTTAGGTGTTTACATTTTCCTCTCTTTGAAATGGTCTTCTAAATCAATGTCATTTCAAAGAATATAAAATAAAGTAGAGTATTGATTATTGTGGAGATAAACATTGCCCTAGATAATTAAAAATGAATGTGATGATGCCATGTTGAGTATTCATCAAAAAATGGATGAGCACTTAAAATTATAAAGGAAGACGATAAGAATAATTTATGCCAATAATTAAGCTATTTATGTTACCAATAATGCTTGTAACATGGTAGAGAGTACATACAAAATGATTTTACCCTAGAAATTTAATGTTAGAGAATAACATTCAAAAAATAATAGTTCCCATTAATAGATTGTATGATTAAATGGTTGTCAAGGAATTAGGGTTGACATGAGTGAATGTGGGAATGGTATATCCTGATGATGGTAATCTAGAGGACATAGACACACACACACAGACACAGACACATAGACACACACAGACACACAAACACACACAAACACACACATACACACACAAACATAGACACAGACACAGACACAGACACAGACACACACACAGACACACACACAGACACACACACACAGACACACAGACACACACACGCACACACACACACACACACACACACACACACACACACACACACACACACACACACACACACACACACACACACACACACACACACACACACACCCACACGCACACGCACATGCACACACACACACACACATGCACACGTACATGTACATGCACACACACATGCACACATGCACACATGCACACACACGCACACACACACACACACATATAGTCTAATGTGTTGTAAAATTTTACAAGATTGATAGTTGTAGGCAATGATAAATATGTGTAACATTTTTATTAGTTGATGATGGTGAAATCTATATAAAATAAAGGCTTGAAATTTAAATGGGGTGTAATGATGGAGTGATGTGGATAAATATATAATAGGTTAAGGCATTTTGTAAATTTATTTGTGTAATTCCATGTGAGACATCTAATTTCCTTATTATTTGGATTAATTGAGTTTTGTTCTAGATCATAAGGAGAATATGGATTGGATTTTAGTGGATAATAATTATAGTGAGAGGGTCTAATTTTACCAATGATTAGAGGGGGAGTTGATGTCGTAAGTACATTTTTAGATTTTATTTCTAAATTATGATAGCATTAAATATTTATGGAAAGTGACACAAATGATTTTGTTGTTTTTTGAATGGAAAACTTGGTATGGATTATGGTGAATTCATCAAAGGAAATAATGATATCATTGAAAAAATAGGGTTAAATTCGGTTATAAATTTTGTTAACTATTGTTTCAAATTCATCAAAAACTATGGAAAATTATTATTTAGTAGTGGAAAAATAGTTAGTGTGGATAGGTTAGAATATGAGATGAAATTTGTCATATGCATTTGTGGAGTCATTAGTGGTGATGGATAAATCATTAGGAGTTGTGGAGAGATTGTCCAAAGTGTTTATAAGATAAAGTGATGTGCTTTGGAATAAAAATATAAGTGTGATTTTTACATGATTACTTTATTTGAATAGACTTAACATAGTGCTTATTTTGTTACGTGGATGATATATTATCAAAACTATACACATGAGAGAGGAGATAAAGAGCATTGGTGAAGATATTTAAGATCACAATGTATGAGTTTTGGATAATATATTCCATGAAGATATCATACATAGTATTGATGCTATAGATACAGGTGGATAGGTCCTTCTTGATGGCATTGGTTGAGCACTAACACATTGAGACCAACACATTTAACCTACCAATATGTGAGATGATTGTGAAATTAAAGGATGTAAAGAGGATTTTTTGGATTCCCATATGATGTACCCTTGTCTATTTGAGTTAGGGTGCATAGGAATTTATGCAATATAGAGTGTTTAGATAGAATATAATATCAATGGTAAGGGGAGGGATTGCTATTGATTACTGCATTTTATTGGGAAAAGATGTATTGATGGTTGTGTTGATAGTTGTTGTCATTGACATTGTGCTACCTGATAAGAGAAAGCACATATTCCTAATAGGATTGATATATGTGATTAGATACATGTTGGAGAGTACCACATAATTTGCATGGGGATCATGTGTAATGATATATTAATACAAATATTTACACCCTATGGTGTATACAGATGGGTGTAAATAGGATCATTAACACTATTAAAAATGTGTGCATGAGAGATATAGTGAGTGAGTATGGTGTGGGTCACATGATCACATGGACATAGTATCATCCATTTGATTATGGATGGTAAATTATCATAGGGATAAAATAAGAACACTTGGGAGATATTGATTTTTATAAGAGGGATATAGATAATGTAGGAAATAAGTAGGTTCATCAAGGCCATACAAATATGTTGATCCACACTAAAGGCATGATGTGATACATATAGATTATGTGATGATGTCATGATACATTATTTAGTATCATGAATATATAATTGATTAGTATAGGCATGATAGATTGATGAGTTATTTACTATTAGGATGGGCATTCCAACATGTCCTCATGTGTTTTCTTGAGAAATATGGAATGTATTTCAATGGGTTATAAGGATTGATCATATGATTGTAGAATAGAGTTTGTAAAAATTAAAGATAATAACTTCCTAGATTAATATGGATGTAGTAGATATAGGGAATACAAATGATTATGTTGCAATGTGGGTGATAAAGACACTAATAAGGCTAATAAAACCACATGTTTGGCCCATGACTTAGAAATAGATATTGCATTCATATTGAGTTAGGCATCCTATGAGGGTGATATCATAAGTGAGGGTGAGGATAGATACATTAACACATGGTGATAGAGGATGTGTAGAGGATAGGGATGAGAGGTATGGGATCAATGTTAAGATGGGAGAGGTAGGAGATGTTAGTAGAGGAGGAGAGATACCATTAATTATGATCTATAGTAATGGAGAGCAAGATGGATATGTTATGGATCCTATGATGGGGGCTATACTAGAGCAACATCTATAGGAGTGGATGGAGTATGGCCATCATCTCTGGTGATATAAATATAGGATTAGGCACTAATTAGATATTTATAATATGAAATCAGATCCATTAATTTGGAGATGGAAGGTTATGAAGATATGTGGCTAGTAGGAATAGTAAAGGGAATATTAAGAGTGACAAATATCATTTGCTTATAGGTAGAGGTTGATAGGATAAGAAAAAGGTAGATAAGATGAAATCATATGTTTATGTTAGATATGGGGTTATCTTGACAAATGATGTTTCCATATGTAATCCAAATGGTTAAAAGTTAGCATATAGTTATAGAATGGAGATGGACACATTTTGGGTAGGGTTAGTGGAGGTGAAAAAACTACTCAAACTACTAGGTCATCTTCAAGAACTGTCAAAGGTCATGAGATCTATGGAGTAGGATACCTACTAAAAGAGTCTCTATGGGTATATGATGCCAATGGAGCAATGAACACCATCATTAAAATATCACTTTTATAAGATTATAGATTTTTTTAATGATAGTTCAAATAGTGAATTGAGAGAGGTCTATAGGATATACAACTTAGTTCTTTATGGGTCCTCTAAGTAATCAACCAAAACTACATGGGTTGAGCATGTGTAAAAATGCCTCATTTGAGGTATAGAGAGAATTAGATATATGATATTATGTATTAATAAAAACACATATTTTGAGATGTATCATTGTATTGATGAACTTTAACACATTCTACATATATAAATAATTCATTTGGTTATTTGACATGCATTATGGATGGACTTGGATATGGTTTATGGTCTTGTATTTGATATGTTTTAGCACATGTTAATCATTTAAACATTTACTATTATATAAAATGAAATGGATCAATTTAATTATGTGATGTTTTGGATAGTTGCCTTTGTTTGTATCCTTTTTTTAGAGTTCCAACAAGTTTTCCAAAATTAATTCTGATACAAATTGAGAAACCTTTATTTGATATAGTGAAAGATAATATGCACTAATTGTATGTAAATAACATGGTGTGAATTATGTTATATGTGTAAGGAAAAATATAATAATAATTACTTAGTGTGTCATGATATATAAGATCATAATAACATCATTTATAATTAACATAGTGATGTAGACTCACAAGAATAAATAATAAATTAAGAAAACATTTGAAATAATGAAAATCATGTAATTTTAAGATGAACAAGGAAGGAAAAAAATATTTCATAAGTAAATAAATAAACACACAATATTTACAAACAAGAAGGTATACATAATAAGTATGTAAATGACTAAACAAGTAAATAATTAAACACCTAAATTATATATATAAGTAAGAGGATAAATTATTGGATATTCCTAGATATAGTTTAACTCTTTGGAAAATGAGATCCTTGACAATGTTGAATGTGTGATGGGGAATCTATGCAAGGGAAGACTGAAGATAAAGGACATATAGCTAGAGATAAGAATACTTCTATTATTTTGGATGTAAATTTATAGAATATTATATTCATATTGAAATGGTGTATGATTGAAATAATGGGATGATGGTGATTGTGATCAAGATGACTATAGAGACCTCATGTCTCTAAGTTTTGATTACATAGTCTATTATGGACATAATCTGTTAGGGACATCAAGCTAGATGTAATTATCCCAATATGGGAATGGATGAAGAGTGATGATGTAATGTAATGAAGAGATGAGTTGATAATGGATTTCATGCCCAAGAATAAGTGTTAGAAGTATGAGTGGATAAGTGAATGTTAGGTTTTGATGTGGATTAATGGATGAAGTGTTATTGAGATTAGTGGATAAGTTTTATGAATGATGATATAAATGATATTTAAAAAAAACATAAAAAATGGTATACTTAGATAATTTTGAAGTTAAAAATAGAAATGATTATGTTCTAACTAAACGTATTAGCTTTGTACAAATGGATAATGATAGACAAATTACTAGTGGGTGTATATACAAGTGACTAGTTAATGGGATGCCCAAAGTAAATATTGTGTCTATAGATAATGGATTACACATGGTAAATAAACAATTAATTTATACCATGTAACTTACATAAAGTACCAAAATAATGGTTTTAAATTGTGGTTGAATTATTTATCTTGTGTTTTTTTAACACGTGACATATTTACAACATCACTAGAGGTACTCAGGAATAAGAATGTTTAAGTTACATGATGTCATGAGTTCATCAAGATCCTCTCCCTCTTTTGTGGTGAATTTTCAAGCACTCAAAAAATATTTTGAAATTACTATATATATACTGAACCATTTATGTTTCAAATTTACTTTCTTATCTCTATCAACATCATTGTTTCACTGGTTTTCCTTATGAACAATATCACTGATTAAGATTTATCAGTATTTAATATTATTATTAGATCTAAGACAAAGGCAATTATGATATGATTTAAAATATTTTAAGTCATAAATGTGTTTCTCATCAATTTAGTGAAGCTCACTTAAGTGGTAAATGTGATATGATTCATCATCAATTAGGTTTTTCAAGGATATACAAAAGGATGGAAAATTGAATTTGATGGGTAAGATTGAATGAGTGAAATAAAAAATGGAATATGTGGTTTCCCCTATGGGTGTACATGTTTTTTCATGGTAGGCATACAAAGGAGGATAAATTTATAGGTTTCAATCATGGAAAAAATCATTGACAACTCTTTTGATGATTTTAAGGATATTTTTTCTAGTTGTTTAAGATTATTTATTACCATACAGGTAGCAAGGCATGGACTACTTGTGCTTAATGTGATAGTTTTATAAAATGGCCCTAACATGATTATTTTTTAATGAATTTCATTTATCAAATATAACATAATATGGAATTTCAAAGTCGTAAATAATGTGGTTCAAGATGAACATGGAAATTAGCTTGTTGGTGACATAAATTAAGGATATGGCTTCAACTCAATTATTAAATTATTTATTAGTTGTTTTGATATTTTTATTTCCATTAGAATAATGTGGATTAATTTTTACAATGATTTCTAACCTCTTTGTGGATTATGGATTATGTTAAGGTGTGGATTATGACTAATTTATGGATTATGTTGTCATGTTTTTGACATGGGACACATTTTTTTGTGATATAAACATCAATCAACATCCATCATTGGTCAATAATACCCTATTATTAGAATATTTTTTGAAATCACCATGAAACTTGTATAAGCAACATATATTCCATTATGAACCTCCTTAATTTATAAGGTTGCCTCTTCAAAATTCAAACACCTTAACAAAGTTCCATTGTAGATTTTTTTGATATAGGGTGTTTCTAAGGAAGATGAAAGATGAATATCATTTTATTAAGGGCTAATTTGGGTGGAATGTGTTTAAAATTGAGGTATATATAAGTATCCTGATACCATAGATAATTTAAACTAAAGACCTCACAAACCATCTCTGAATCTTGTGTATCTTATGTAGGTATTATCATGTGTTCTACAATAAAGTGAGTATGTTTGGTTTATAGGTTAATATGTAAAATAATTTAATCCAGTGCATTAATTTATCTATTGTAATTTCTAAGTAGTTATCCAAACTATATAGATTGGAAGCATAAATTAAGACTATCCACCATCCATTTGCAATGCATTAGCTTTTCATTTTTAGCTTAAAATTTATCTAAGAATTTTTTGATGGTAAGTTTAGAATCATAAATTACTATAATATGTTGGATAACCCATTGTATTACTAACTTGAGACTATATATGATACCATTTTAATCCACTATATTTTTTGTGCAAGAGAAATCTATCGTAAATTATGTCAAAATTAGGTATCTGTATGCAACGAATTAGGATGTAACTTCAACTTATCATACTTAGTGAATTTAAATCTCAAATAAGGTAATATTTAAAATAACTCATTGCATATATTTTTATACTGGTACATGACTAATTGAGATATGCTAAACCTAATCAAGGGATATCTTACTACAAAACACCAATAAAGAGGGTTCCAAAGCTACTAGTCAAATGATAGTATGTAATAACCCTATCTAGGAATACAATACAAAAAAAAAAATGTAATCTAGTGATAAAAAATATTGTGGAACAAAGGGGGATAGTTAAAAAAACATAAAAAAAAATGAAAATGAGAAATATACTATATTCAATGTAGAAGTAATTCCAAGAAAGGATTAAAACATTAAACCTATTTGAAGTAGGAAAATGTATATATTAGAATAATTTTTTATTGTTTTGGTGTGTTATGGGGAATTAAATTCATTATAGGTAAATAAATATGTATTATTATGTTTCTTGTAGTATTTAAAGGTCTTAAGTTTGACTTTTGTCTTTCCCACCAAAATAAGTCATTTAAAATTTCACATTTTTTAAAGTTTTATTATAATTTTAACATGTTCTAAGAGGTTTAAAATGATAAAATTCCATCCAGTTAAGGTTCCTACATGTCCTTTGATGTAAATATATATATATATATATATATATATATATATATATATATATATATATATATATATAATTTCTCCTTGACACATGGTTCTCAATTTTAACTTTGGTTAAGGCCTAAGTGAGGTGAATTCTCAAAACCAATACCTATATTGGAGAAAATTTAGGATATAGTTACAAGAAAATAGGTACATGAAACTAATAATAGTAGTATAATAATCTCTATTCTTAGGTGGAGAGATGAATTAGTGAAGAAATTAGATTAAGAAGATATTAATAAATCAAGAAAGGATCTATGTCTGCAATTCTATGTGTATCCTGTGTATGGATTCATGATATAAATGACTAAATTGATGGATAGGAAAATTTATTTTTGGAATCCAATGGATTATTTGTATGTGATCAATTATATATATTTTTTATTTTTTTATTGTAGTGTATTATTTATATTAATATCTAGGTTTAAAGTTGTAATACATAATATAAACTAGATTTTAGCACTTTGTTTTGACATAGTCAAGAGAAGAAGATTAGAGATGTCTGTTTGAAGTGAGTGTTTATTGAATTATAGAAAATTATAATAAAATTATTAGAGTCTATACTTACTAAGAAGAACATTTGAAACATTTAAAAAATATATATTTTATTCAATTTTCCATTCAACCTTACTACAGTCCTATAAGGAAACCCAAAATTCTTATAAATATACATTAGATGGTGTGTATAGGTTGTTCAAGACTAGGAAGTTATTGGAAAATTTAAGGTCAGGTTATAAAATCCATAAAAAAATGTTGAAAACATTTTAAAGTGTACTGAAACCAAATTTTATGTTTTTGTGAGCTCTTAGTTTGTCATAGACCCTATAATCCTAGAACTAGTGTTTCCAAATTCAAATATAATTATATAATATTCCAACCAGTCAAAATTATTCAAAATTTATAATCCCATACATTTTGATATGATCTAAAATATTTAGGATGTTCCATGACATTATAATATTGTACAATATGGAGAATAGTTAATACATAGAGAACTACGACTAATTAAACCTTAAAAGATGGGTTTTATAAGTTTCTTATTATTTAAAGTTATATAAAGAGGAATAAAGGTATGTTGAGTTGAAACTAATATAATTGAATGTTTGATATTGATTTAAAATATAAATAAATTATGTTGATTCATATCAAGACAAAAATAAGTCAAATAGATCTATAAGGGCTATAGGCTTAAAATAGGGAACCTAGAAGTTGTCAAAGGATTAAGTGAAAAAGAAGGACTCATATACACCAAGTTTTCATATCATAGAAAAATTAGAGAAGGTTTATGGAGTAAAGACCTAAGTTAAGGCATTGAAATATTTTGAAAAGAAGCTTGAGCAAGATGGTAGGGAGAGGATTTGGTGTTATAAAAAATAGAAGGAGGGTATAAGTGATGGATACATTGGTGGCAGAAGTAAGGAATTTGTAGGCAAAGATTCAATCCATGGAGTTAGTTTATATGATATAAATTGATACAAGGTATGTGAGTGGTAGATAGGAGAAATTTCCTTAAGAGGATGTTATAGAAGAGATAGAACTAGATAAAGTAGAAGAGAGGAATATAAGTTCAGTCTTGGGGGTTACTTCAAAACCTAAGTTTGAGGTGCCTATGTATGAGGGAAGCCTCAATGTCCAAGATATAGTTGACTAGATAACATCTATGGACAAATATTTTGAATATGAGAAATTAGATAATGCAAATAAAGTTAAGTTTTCCATCCTAATGTTAATGGGGCATGCATCCCTTTGGTGGAAAGGAGTATAGGAGAAAAGAAGAAGAAGAAATAAAATAGTAAATAATGGGATAGGATGGTCAAAAAATTTAAGGGAAAATTTATGCCTAAGGAATACCAAACCAATCTATTTAAGAGGCTCCAATATCTAAAATAAAAAGACTTGACAGTGTAATATATAGAAATTTTTTATAAACATACTATTAGAGTAGGTCACATTGAGGAGAATGCTAAAAAGTTTGATAGGTATATCAATGGTTGAGGTTTAATATAATATATGAGATCAATATTTTATTCTCAAGGATAGTAGAGGAGGAATATCAAGTTACACTTAAGTTAGAGGAGAAACTATCTATAAGGCAAACTTTTAATTTAAGATGAAGAGGTAGAACTTTTAGAGGAAGTGTGTAATGTGGAGACAAAAATTAGTTACAAACTCATGGTGAAACAAATAGTATTATCTCTCAAAACCCAATTCAATCTACTAGAGGTTTATTATTTCATAGGTAGTAGACATTACACTAGAGGAAGAGGAAGTGGATTCTGACATAAGTGTTTCAAATATAATAATTATGTATGGCACATGTATTATGAGTTTCTAGAGAACCCTCAAAACATTTATACAATGATAGTAACATGATTGCTTAAGTAGATGAAGAGAGTGTAGGGTATCCATCTCATAAGGATGTCCCTAAGGCAGACAATAATTATTGATGAAGAGAGTGTTGATTAAACTAGCCATGTAAGTCAAATAACCACAACAAATGAAGAAATTATTTAGGAATACTTGTAAGATAAAAGGTAAATGTTACAAGGTAATAATTGATAGTGGAATAATTGATAATTTGGTTTATTATAAAATGGTAGAAAAGTTAAATCTAAACAAGCTAGTTCATCCCACACCCTATAGAGTCTCATGGTTATATAAAGGACATTATATTATAGTGAATTAATAATGAAAGGTGGAATTCCAAATTGACAACTACAAAGATGAATCTTTTATGATGTAATGCCCATGGACGTTTGTCACATTCTATTAGTTAAACCTTGTAAATATGATAGAAGTGTTATTCATAATGAAAGGAATAATAATTATACCTTTGAAAATTATTATAAAAACACACACCTATTCCATTAAGAGATTAATTTATAACAACTGAAGACCATACTTAAGTGATGCTAACTAGTGGCAATGAGTTCTTACAATTCATCAAAGAAAAAGAGGTATGTTATGTTTTAGTTGGTAAGCCTAAAATAGTTATTCCAAATAATAATTTGAGAATAAGTTTAGAACATTATTAAGGAGTTTATGGATATATTTTTAGATGACTTGCCTAGTGATTTACCTCTAAGGAGAAGTTTTAGTTAGACCTCAGTCCAAGAGCTATCCTACCAAACAAGGTAGCCTATAGTATGACTCCAAGAGTAAATGTAGAAATAAAGAAACAAGTGAAAAAATTACCGGGTAAGGGGTTGGTTAGAGAGATTTTAATCCCTTGTGTTGTCTCAAAAATTTTGTTCCCAAATAAGGATGGAGGTTGTATAATATGCACTGATTCAAGAGATATAAATAAAATTATTATTAGGTACATGTTTCCATTAGCTAAATTGTTGACATCATGGATCATTTGAGTGGTGCCAAGAAATTTTATAAGATATAATTTAAAAGTGGATACCATCAAATCAGAATCAGATAAGAGGATGAGTAGAATACAATATTTAAAATGAATGATGGATTCTATGAATGGTTGGTTATGCCATTTGGACTGACCAATACTCCAATTACTTATATGAGACTCATGAATGAATTACTCAAGGTATTTAATGGTTTTATTATATATTATTTACATCTAATCAAAATAAAACACATTTAGTACATTAGGATGGTATTAAGTAAGTTTCAAAAATATATACTACTAATCAATCTCAAGAAATGTAGTTTTCTACAAACATAGTGAGTTTATTTGGTTTTTTTATATCTAAATATGGAAAAAAAATATACAAGGAAAAGTTTAAGTAAATTATGGAGTGGCTTACTCCAAGGATTATATTTTACATAGTGAACTTCCATGGATTATCTATCTTTTATAGAAATTTTATGAGAAATTTCAATACTATTTGTGCATCTAGTCATATAAAATGTCTACATTTGTAGTTTGAGTGTGGCTTATGACACCCTATCCATATTTACTTATTTAATGATATTTTTCCCTCTCTAAATACCTTTTTTATCATTTCAAGTCATCCAAAACCTTTTAAACCTTGATTCCAGTTGAACTAGACTATTTCCCAAGACAATCCTATCCCCTAGGTCTCGAGCCTGTAAGATAGGAGCACCATACCTATAAAATAGCATCAAACCCTAGGGAATCCCATTTTTTTAAATCCTTTCCTTTTTTAATTTTAGGCCTTAATGTTCATTTTAATTTGATTCCTATCCTTCATTATGTTAGCCTAGCATGAACACATCTAATCCATGACTAATGGTTCCCTATAAAAGCCTATCCAAAGTTAATTTACAAAGGGAGGTGGAATTTTTTATAAATCAATCAAGAATACAAAAAAATCACTAAGGAAAACTTCCCTATTCTCTACATACAATCACCCAACAAAGCTACAAACATATTATAAACCTCATCCAGTCCCTAGCCACCTCAAATACTATCAAATTGGAATTTTTACATTTACATCACACTATTGCACAAAGAACATCAAGTGGGAGAAATAAATATGGATTTATATCTCTTCAAATTATTGGTATGAAGGTAGCGTGACAACACAAGGGTGTGGATTACACATTTAGTGCATATTACACACTAGATTCCCATTTCTCTAAGTGATTCAAATCCTATTTTAATAATCATGATTAAGGGTGAGGGTTTGAATATTAAATCATATCTATAACAAGATCTATCAAAATTAAACACTCAATATTTCATAGGTAGGCTCACATAGGAACATCACAAAGAACACAAAAAATTTAGGTTCCTATGACTAGTTTGGATAATAGCGACAAGAGTGGACATTAGTACCATACCCAAAAGTATCCTATTTTTTATGATCCTATCCATTTTCCAAATTAAATCTAGATATATCATCCAAACTTTCATTTGGAAAAAGGATAGGACTATAAGTATCAGCCATCTCAGCGTGTTTCAAGATAAGTTATATTTTTTCCTTATATATTACTATTTTTAAAAAGGTAAAATAGATAAATAAATTATACACATTAGGAATGTAATTATTTTAATATTATTTATTAATTTATTAATGTAGACCCTTAACTAAAATAGGAATAAAACTCCATTATTCCCAAAATAAGTTAAACCATTTGGTGAACTTCACTTAATTTATGCACAAAAACCTTAGAAACCCTAGAGAAAATTCCTTACTAATTTTTCCAATATTTTTCTTATTTTTTATTTCATATTTAAATCATAATTTAATATTTAATTTTTAAAATTTACCATAGTAAATTTTAAAATTATTTCTTTGAAACCCTAGTTGAAGTTACTGGATCCCCTTGCTTCTTGAGCTATCACCTTACATGTTTGTGAGCTTCGTATCCTTTTTCTGCATATTCAATTTTATTGTTTTTAGGAATTTAAATTTCCTTTATTCAATACTTTCATTCCATCATATTTTTATTATTACAAATTATTATAAAAAATTTAATCCATTTTCAATTTGTTTTCGAACTTTAACAATGGCCCAATATACCAGTTTTGATGAAATTGATAAGAAGTAACTTCAAGACCTTTTAACTAAACATATTGATATATAAGATGATATTCTTACAATACTACAAGGAGAAAAATAAAAATAAAATTATGGTCAATCCTCTAAAACCAAAATATAACCAGTTATAAATGACCCTACGGGGGTAAGTATGTCTCAACAACCCCCTATAGTAGCCCAATTTTTCTAAAAGGAACCACCAGTTATAGCTAGTACATATTTATCTCTCAATGTGGCTACGCTGTGAAAGAGATAAAATCTCTTCAATCCAAGGTGATACATCTAAAGCAAGGTGCCTCTAGACCAACACAAGCCTTGTATTCTTTTGTTCTACTTCATACACCATCGGTGCATCATATTGCTTATACAACCTTGCCACCAAGTTTTGTTCAACCCAAGATCACTCTATATGATGAAAAAGGTGATCCAAAGACAATTAAGAGATTTTCACACAACATTCTTAGACTATGTACCAAATGACTGGTTTTTAACCAAGCTATTTCCATGGAGTTTAAAGGATTATGCTCTACAATGGTTATATAGCCTATTAAATAAATAAATTAATGCATTTAATCCCTTACCTAACATGTTCCTAACTCATTTCAACATTAACATATGTGAAAAGGTTTCTTATGCCCAAGTTGCACAATAGAAACAAAGGTCAAATGATAATCTCACATATTATGTTCTTCAATATAAGACTATCTTGGTTAAAATGACTAGCCCCATGGCTGATCAAGAATTACAGTATCTCTTCAAATATATTATTCTTCTAGATTTTCATGAATCAATAATGTTCAAAAGGTTTTTTTCCTTCACTAACTTATGTCATACACCAAAGGAAAGGGAAGTCAAAAATTTTAATAGGCAAACTCAAGTACACAGGCATATCAAAAACAATAAATAAGAGTGATAGTAAATTCTCATATAAATTAAAGGTTAATGATATCAAAATCCAAAATCAACCTATAGTTAATGCAACTTTAGAGCCCCCTCAACAAGTGGTTTCATTCGTGCCTCCTAGATGAGTCTTTACCAATCTACTAATATCTCCAGCTAGAGTCTTATAGTAGCTATTGGAATGAAATATCATATCTTTCCCTCCTATTTAGGAAGTTAATAAAATAAAGCCTCTTCCACATGGATATGATCAAAATTCTTTGTCATATAGATCAGAGCCTTCTACTAGTCAAAAATCATTTTTCAAAACACTCAGAATAACAATGAGAACCCAAACCAAGTAACATAGACCAAGAAAATAGTGATGAATTTAAAATAGTGATAATAAATAGTAAAAATAAAAAGTGCCATACTTGGAATATAGTGCCAGACAACAAAGTGTTTAATTTTTTATGCTTTTATCCAAATAGTGAAAAATCCAAAATTTCCAAAAAAAGATAGAAAGGTAAGTTCAATTACACTTTTATTAGCTATAGTTTAGTTTAGATTGGGTAGTTTTAGTATAGTTTTTATTAGAGTATCTAGATATAAGGGGAATCATGCATGGTATGATGGCTCTCATTTCTAGTTTTAGATTAGGTAGTTCGTACAAATTTCAAATCAAAATCCATGTTACAGACACCAATGATTTGGGGCAATGTGGGTGGCACATTTGCCTTCTTTTGTTTTTGATTTTAATACATTACCCAAATATTCTTAGTAGTTACATGCTTTATTCCATCTAATCTTGAGATTAAGCTTGTATGAAAGCCACTCCAAAGTGATGCTTTTATACAATCCTAATATACACCTTTCAAAGTGGTCAAGATTAGCCTAGTTCTTAGTACACATTCGACTATCCATGGCACATTTTTAGATTATAGATCATTCATGGGCTTCAAGAACCATCTCATATGACACACATTCATATCAGTATCAGTTCATAGCTTCAATTAGTGGGTGATGATGGATCCAAAGTACTAGCTAGCCTTTGTGTTATTGATCCACCTATTTTGAGGGATTGAACAAATAGTCCAAACATAGAATAACACACACATGATCACATATATTCATTTACTGGTTGATGATGGAGGTAAAGGCCTAGCCTTTGTATTCTTAAGCTATCCTTAGGGAATTGAGCACTCAGATCTATTCATAATACTACTTTTGGTACAACACATATCCAACATCACTCAACATCATAATGAATATGATATTGATTTTTGTACCTAGTGAGGTGTACTCATTCCTTTCTCTTCCTCTCTCTTACCTAGATTTTATACATTCTTATTTTATACATAGCATATCTAGTAAGAACTAATCTACTCTTTATTTTTTCTTGTAGATTTATGCTTCACAATGTTCTCTCTATATGTACACTCAGCATCACACATATTCATGGTCTTCACCCTTATAGGTATATTTTGATACACTTTTTTATTTTCTTTTATTCTCCTATTTTTATTCGCTACATGACAAGATTAAAGAGCGGGAAAATGTAGTCATATATATTTCCAAATTGGTAATTTGAGTGTGGATTGTGAAACCCTATTATTAGGTCCTTCTTTCATTCTCTTATGTCCCTTCGAAACATTTTTTACTCATTTTTAGCCATCCATAACATTCTAAACCCTTATTCTAGCTCAACCAAATCTATTTCCTAGGATAATCATATCCCCCCATGTCTTGAGCCTATATGATAGGAGTGGCATACCTATACTATAGCACCAAACCCTAAGGCTTCACACTTTTGGCACTTCTATGCCTTTGCAATTTGAGCCTTAATGGTCATTTTCGTCTGATTCCTATCCTTCATTATGTCAACCTAGAATGAACACATCTAACCTATGACCAATGGTTCCCTATAAAATCCTATCTAAATTTAATTTACAAAAGGAGGTGATAAATATTACAAAGAAAACAATAATATAAATAAATCACTAAGGAAAACTTCCCTATTCTATGCATATAATCACCTAACACAACTATAAACATATTAAAACCCTCATACCAGTCCCTAGCCACCTCAAATACTATCAAATTAGAATTTTTATATTTGCATCACACTATTGCATAAATCACATCAAGTGGGAGAACTACATATGGCTTGATCCCTCTTAAGAGTATTGGTATGTAGACAATGTGACCATATAAGGGGTGTGGATTACATGTTTAGTTCATATTACACACTAACCCCCCAATTATCTAAGTGATTCAAATCATGTTTTATCAAGCATGATGGAGGGTTAGGGTTTGAATATTAAACCATCTCTATAACGAGACCCATCAACATTCAGCACTCAAGATTTCATAGGCAGGGTCACACATGAACAAGATAAAGTACCTAGAAAATTTAAGTCCTTGTGATTATTTTGGATAATAATGATAGGAGTGGAAAAAAACAGCAAACCCCAAAGTGTCTTATTTTGGGTGCTCCTATCCTTTCATTGAATAAAATCCATATTTTGATTTATGATACTATACCAATCCTGCATATCTAGTTTCAAACCTTGTATTAGGCCATCTTAGCCTGTTTCAAGATAATTTATATTTTCTCCTTATTTATTGTCATTTTTTAGAAACCTAAAAAGACAAATAAATTATTAAAATTAGGACTATAATTATTTCAGTATTATTTAGTGATTTATTAATCCAAAGCCTTAACTAAAATAGGGATAAAACTCCATTATTCCCAAAATAAGTTAAATCAATGCACCAATTATGGAAACAATCAAGTAAACATCAATTCATATGAACTAAGGCAACTGAAAAGAATTTTTATATTCTCAAGACAAATTTCACATAACAACTCATTTTAGCTTTCCCTGATTTTGGCAAAATTTTCCAAGTAGAGTGTGATGCTAGTGGAACTACCATAGGTATTATTTTTAGTCAAGAGGGTAAACTAATTGCCTATTTTAGTGAGAATATTAATGAATCCAATAAAATATACTCATAATAAAATCAAGAGTTTTATGCCATTATTTAGTCCTTGAATAAATGGAATCATTAATTGATGCCTAACGTGTTTTTATTTTACTCTAATAACCATGATTTACATTTCATTAATAGTAAAAATAAGTTTAATAAAAGGCACAAGAAGTAGGTTTAGTATTTTAAAAGTTTCTATTTTCTTTAAAAAAAATTAAAGTGGGTAGAATAACAAGGTTTTAGTTCATATTTAATCAAGAGGAGTTTTATTTGGCAGGAGTCACATATAAACATTTTGGGATTTGACCTGTTAAATTACTTGTACAAGGAAGATGTTGAATTCAAATAGATATATGAGGCATGTGAGAACCTAGTGAACATAGATATGAGTATATGGATGGACCACATGATATAATATAATATGGTATGTTATTTAAGGTTAGCTAGATATGTATTCTAAAAATTTACAAGAGAGATAATCTATTGAAGCAGAAGATTAGTGGTAGCTAGAAAGGGACTTTGGGCAATCAAAGATTTTAACCTAGTTGAGTGTAAATTATTATTGGCATGAAATGAAAATGGATGTTAATAAATTTGTTTAAAGGTTTAAGATATGTTATTATTATGCCAATGTAATAAGTCAAAATGTAAGTTTATATCAACATTTTCCAATTCCTAACAAGCCATGGGACTTAATCAATATGGACTTTTTTCTTAGATTGACAATAACTCAGAAAGCTAATGATTTTATTTTTTTGGTATTTGATAGGTTTCCCAATATGTATAACTTCATTCATTTCACAAAAACAATTTATTCACCTCATATTGTTAACTTATTCTTCAAAGTGGTTACTAGACTACACAAGCTTCCTAGAAGCATTATATCTGACATGGACACTAAGTTTGTTGGTCACTTTTATAGAACTCTCTAGAAAAAAATTAGGAAATAAATGAAAATTAAACTCAATATACCATCTTCAAATTGATAGTAAGACTAAAGTAATTAATATAATCTTGGGAAACATCCTTAAAAGCTTGGTAAGTGATCACCCAAAGTAATGGGATCATGTATTAGCTAAAGTGAAATTTTCTTATAATGATTCTACAAATAGGAATACATGATAGTTTATTTCACATTATGTATGATATTCTCACAAGAAGGGTGTATGATTTGAGAAACTTGGGAAAATAGGAAAGGAGAAGTTAAATAAGGTGAGGACTTTAAAGTAGTTATGCAAGAGTTGTATGAACATGTAAAACAAGGATTATAATCAAGTTTAAGAAAATTATAATAAACATGCTATTTTAAAAATGAGATAAGTGAATTTTAAAGTTTTTGGCATAGTTTTTTCACACATTAAGAAGGAAATACTCCCAAAATATGAATACAATAAGTTGAAACTAAATGAAATTGGACCTTTTAAGGTCATAAGAAAGTTTTCAAATAATGCCCATGACTTAAAAATTCCATTTTATATTAGGATTTATCCCATTTTCAAACTTAAAGGTTTGTTTGCTTACAATGGAGATGAAAACTTAGAGCTAATAGGTGAATACATAATTGATCATACCATTTAGTGGGAGCAATAGTTGGCAAGTGTACAACCTAGTCAACCTAAGGTCATTATAGATAATAAAATGGGGAAAATTATGAGGAAGAAATAATAATTTTAGTATTTGGTCAATTGAAAGGGCCATCCTCTTGAGGACTCAATGTTGATGATTTTTGTATAGATCCTTAAGCTTGGTAGCAACATTGGAGAGCTCATGACTAGGATTTCATGAAAAGTTATTTTGTAATTTGGTAGTTTGATGTAAGCACATATATATAGTAGATCAAATTTTAATTTTTTTGGTGTTTCATTGGGTATTAAAATTCATTAGAGGTCAATAAAGAGTCTTTATTAGGTTTTTTGTAACATTTAAGTGTCTTAAGACTAAGTTTCTTCTTTCCCTAAAAAACCAGTCATTTAAAAATTCAAGTTTATTTAAGATTTTTTAAATTTTTAGCATGAATTTTAAGGTTTAAAATGATGTTATTAAATATAATTAAGGGTAATTTAATTCCATGGATGTCTCTATAAATTTTATTACTACTTGAATCATGGTTCTCATGTTTAACTTTGATTAAGGCCTAAGTAAGGTGACTTGTTAATACCATTACCTACATTGGAGAAAGTTTAGGATCTAGTAATATGAAAATAATTGCATTGAAATAATTGGAATAATAAAATATGGTAAATTACAAGGTGAATATACTAAGTATTGAATAAAAGGATTCAAGAAGATATTAATAAATCAAGAAAGAATATTTGTTTGTAATTATGTATGTAACCTGTATATGGAATCATGATATAAATGACTAAAATGATTTTGGAAAGAATTTTTTTGGAATATAATGGTTTATTTATATGTGATAAATGTAATTTTTTTATTATTTATTATTATATTATATTATTTATATCAATTCTTAGGTTTAAATTTGTAATACGCAGTATAAACTAGATTTTAGTATTCTATTTTGACATAGTCAAGAAAAAAGATTGGAGATGTCCCTTTTGATTTTTTTGAGTGTTTATTGAATTATAGGAAAGTAATATAAAATTATGAGATTATATAACTACTGATAATAACCTTTTAAACATTTTAAACAAGATATTTTGTTTAATTTTCCATTCAATCCTAGTACAATCCTATAAGTGAAATAAAAAATTCTACTAAATACACATCAAAAGCTCTATGTGGATTGTTCAATCATAGGAAGGTATTTGAGAATATAAGGTAAGGTTATAAATTCCTAAAATAATCATTTAAAACTTTTTAAAGTGTACTAGAACTAAATTTTATCCTTTTGTGAGCTCTTGAGTTATCTTAGACCCTGTAAACCCTAAACTAGGGTTTCCAATTTCAAACATGATTATCTACCATTCCTTTTGGTAAAAAATATTAAAAATTTGTAATATTGTATATTTTTACATGATAAAAAAATATTTAGTAAGTTTAATGATAGTATAGGATTATAAAATTATATAAAATAGCTAGTACATAGATAAATAGGCCTAATTAGACCTTTAAAAGTTAAGCTTTGTAAGTTTCTTATTGTTTTAACATCTATAAAGAGGATTCAAAGTATGTTGAGTTTAAAATAATATAATTGAATTTTTAAGATTTATCTATAATCTAAATAAAGTGCTTTAATTCATATCAAGACAAAATTAAGTCAAACAGGGCTAAAAGGGATGTAGGCCTGAACTAGGGTACATAGAAGTTGTCAAGGATTAAGTGAAAAGGAAGGAATCCTCCACATCACTATTAATTTGTTTAATATTTAAAAAAAATAAAGATTAAGTGTTATAAATAGTTATCTCGAATGAACCTATAATGCCTCAATATCTCCCTTGGCCAATAGTACCATACAAGAGGTTTTTACGGCTTTGTAAAATCGCACTATATAAATAAGATATCATCTAAAAGACTCATAGCTTACATCCAAGAGTTTCCCACAAGAAAATATTCCTTCCTTCCAAGGTAAAAACCTAAGTAATGACTCTTGAATGTATAAATAGTATAATTATAAGTGGTACAACTATAAAATGAGTGTTCCTTTCTATTATATTAAAGTGAATGTGGTATTTATAGCCAAGTATTGAACCTAAACCATCCCTATAATTTAATTGACAAGATTGATTATCTCAATGTTGTTGGTGGGAGATATATACTTTATTATCAAACTAGGTTAGCCGGGCTGACATAGTTATATAGAATGTGCTCAATCCATACTAAGATTTACCTAGCTAAAATATCAATAAAAATGAAAATGAAAGGTTTTTTGATTAGCTAGGGATTATTTTGGAAGGTCAATTTATTATATGAGTGTATAAATGGGGTTTTAGTGCTTAGGGAGTTAAATAAAATTAAGGTTTTTAAAATGCTATAGGGACCAATAATATTTTCAAGCACTAAATGTCTACCCACCCCTTCCCCAGTGCACCTTTTAAGGCATACACTCAGAGATATCAAAAATTGACAAGTTCTTATAAGATAAAAAGTGTCACTAAATGATAAAGTTTAAAAATATTATCTGTATATAGTATCCATTATAAGTGACTAGTAAGATACCTACCAAATCCATGATTAGTAAAATATCCATCAAATTACAACTTTTAGACTAGAGATTCATCTATAGACATGATTGATTCTTCTATAAAATTTGTAATGAGAGGTGTATGATCTACTGGAGGAGATTATATAAATATCCACAATTACATGTCCTTTTATTAATTTTTGGTTTACATAATATCAAACTCAATGAGAAGCATAATTCACTTAGTCATTCTTATTGTTAGAGTTTTTTTGGATATGATAAACTTGAGTGGATAAATTTTAGAAATGATATTTATTTGATTATTCAGCATGTAATGATGAAGTTTTTGTGAAGCAAAAATAACTATAAGACATGCTTCTTCCATAGAAGAGTAATTGAGTTCTTAGGACACCAATTTTTTTCTTAGGTAGTAGATTTCTCTTCTTTTTTTTTCCTTTTTCATTGCATTGATCTAACAGTGCTTCCAATGCATATTGTGTTGATAATATGTATAAAATAAAAAGTTTGTCTAGGTTAGGTGATATTAGAACCAATGGATTGGAAATATATAATTTAATATTTTAAAATTCTTTCTAATAGGCTTCATTCCAATGGAAATGAGTGTCTTTATTAATTTCAAATGTAAAGGGGTCATATATGTTTGCAAGTTGTGAAATAAATATTATTTACCTTGAAAACTATGCATATGTTTGAAATTTTTTGGTGGAAACATGTACATGATAAATTTAACCTAGTAATGATCAACATCAATCCCTTGATGTAATACTATGAATACAAACAACTTCCTTGAAGTAAACCCTAATACACACCTCCTTAGATTTAAATGAACCTTTTACTCTCTCATTCTTTTAAAGATTATATAGAGGACCTTTAAGTGTTCTTCTATCGTGTTTTATTTATCTGGGATGTAGTCTACATGGTTTTCCATGATGTCATGAAGCATGTCATGGATTATGACTTCTATTTATCTTTCTTAGGTATATCTAACATTATTAAGTCTAAAAGGAATTACTTGATAATAGAAAATGCCCAAAGTCATTGTAAATGTTGTCCTATGTTGGTCCTAGGGAGCAATTTTACTTTGATTGTAACCTAAAAATCCATCTATCAAGGTCAACATATTATGACCTATAGTGGATTATATGATAATGTCTATGTCCGGTAATGGAAATTCATATTCTAGACATTCTTTGTTGATGTTCTTGAAATATGTATAACCCCAAATGTTGATTGTTTCTTTGATACTAGTAGTATGTTAGATATGCATTCAAAATGATAGGATATATGGAACCAACCTCTAATTTATTTTTCAATTCCTCTTTCATAATTAATTTTATTTAGAATTCATATTTTTGAGTTTTTTATTGGTTTGACATCCTTATGGACAAAATGATTGTGTAAACTAGTGATAGATCTAAACCTAGAATGTTGGCATATGATGATGTAACCACATCTGAGAAGTCATTAAGCAAGAGTGTGAAAGTGTTTTGTTCCTCTAGTTCTAATGATACAACAATTTTCACAATTTATATATTTTTAATTATCTTTATGGTAACCTCAAAAGTGTTTTAAATTAAGAGGGTAGATTATTCTTGATACTTTGTAAAAGGTGGAGGAAGATTGAATTCTACCTCAAATTCTTCATGGTTTGGATCTTCTTGTTAGTGTTTTGATTTGATGGTATTTGTGTGAACTTAAAGTATCCCAAAGGATATATAAACATCCATTTGAATGTAAAATCCATTATTATGGCCTTCTGCTATGATGTGATTTCTAATTCACAAAAAACTTATATATTACATCATCATTATATAAATGATCTAGTAGAATTGATGGTTGTTGGTATATTGAATATGTTTTAGATAGGTAAGTTTAAGTTTTAGAATCAAGTTCTCATAGAATAGGTTATTGATGTAAAGATGTTTGAATGGGCTATAGATGGATATTTTTTATTTCTAAAGTGTCATCCTCATAATCAATATAATAATTTCTAACACAAAGTGTAGTACTCATATTAAGTGGTTTAAATCTAATGCCATGTAGGGACTCATATGTTTTAACACTTATTGGTTTCAATGAATTGTGTTCATGGAAACCGATGCCTTTGCCTTTGTAGTTAATTATGCTACACAATATGGATTTATAAACATGATATTAGTTGTTTAGGAAACATGTATCTTATTCATAATAATAAAGAAAATAATAGTTACAATATTTTATTTGTTCATCATACAGGTAACCACCATTGACAAATGAATTATTGTAAAATTTTGAACCACTTGTGTATCCTTTATATAGTGGGGCGTATCATAATTACTAAGAGAAATGTGATTTTTTTCCTAAGTAATGAGCATCATGAATACTATCCCATCCCTTAATTCATAATGGTGAAAATTGATGGAGGATATGATGTGGATTGTGAAGCAAAAGATCTGATTATTGATGTTTGACTTGTGAATTATTGACTTGTATGTGGTGGGTCGGTAAATGTTTGAAGTAACATATCAACATAAATATAATTTACTAGATTTTGTTATTCATTATAAGGTACATAAGTGTGTTTAATAAATATGAAATAATTGGACTATTTATATATACAATGATTGTAAATATTGAAAAGGTTGAGGATCACTAGGTATAGTTACTTTCATTTCATCATGGGAAATCATCAAACATGGGTGTAGGTTTTATAAAACTATTGATATAGGTTTTACACACACTATATAACCTTAATAAATAGTCTCTATCATTTTATAATCAATAAAAGATATTCACTCTAAGTCACGAGTTGTAGGGTATTTCATTTTCTAAACAAACTATCTATGGAATAATGAAAGAAAAGTATTTTGTTGACCATGAACATGTTTAGTTATGGATGAATTTAAATATAAATGAGATGGATGGATATATTATGGTTCTAACCTAAGGTGGGACTGACCAAAAGAACCTAAAAAAATTGAAATCTAAGGTAGAAAAGAAGGTTTATAGACTAAACAAGATGACACATTTCTAAGCTAGTTTTTGAACTAGGGTTTAGATAAGAAATCAAAAACCAATGTCTATTGTAAGATATTATAAACATACTAGAACCAAACATAATTATGATTCCAAGGAAATAAGAATATGGTAAACTTAATCATATATAATGAAAGGTTATCACATTTGTAAGATTTCTTTTACACATATACAAAGTGGCATTATTATTACTACATTAAAGGAATTTAGATTAAAAATAAAACAAAATAAATAACTATATTAAACATAAAAATCATGCACAACCAACATACTAAGATATAATAATGATATAACTTCTTACAAAATCCATAGGTTTAGAAAAGAATCAAGATTTCCACTTCAAGAATAATTGCATAATAATCCATGGACTTTCCTATTAATCTCAATAGGAAAACTTATCCACCCTTTGAGATAAGGAGGTTAAAAATATATATAGTCTTTTGTAATTATAAGGCATCATCTTCCAAGTGAAGTCTAAATTTACATTTCTAGAAATAAGTCTCTGTGTCTAAAGCATGTTGAGTATGCATGTAAAAAATAATTTTAGAGGAATAGAATTATGTGAATAAAATACTATAATATTTTGTGTGTGTGTTTGGGGGGGGGGGGAGGGGGTGTGCACATGTGCACATGAGTGTGTGTATGCACGTGTGTAAATTAAATTAGGAATCAACATTCCAACATAGATGAAACATACAAATACATATTGATATTCAGAGTGGTGTTGATGTGGTACCACTAGTAGAAGATGATTTTGGAGTGACAATTATTGAAATTGAAGTGGTAATTGTAGTTCCTTGAGGGATAAAACTAACCCACCTAGATTATACATGACTGCATATCAAAAAAATTAGGAATCCTATGATGTCTTGAAAACACTTGTAGTTAATTGCATATTAGGTGATGACCTTCAATCTCCTTATGTGACCTTAAGTTTTTTAAATAATGAATGTAATGCTTCAAATTCTTTTTTAATAATCTGAAAATTAAGAAATATGTTCTTTAATATTTTGATTGCTTAAGCGATCAACCTTGTGTCTTCTTCCTCCAAGATCTTAAACTCAGCTCCAAGGGATTGAGCATTTATCACTCTATCCTTGGTAAAAATTTTCAACTATAAAACATCATTGTTAGTCTTATATATTGTCCCTTAAGATTCTTCCATAAATATATTTGTATCTACTTTAAGGAGTGTCTCATAATTTGGATAGTTGACAAAATCAGATATATAGGTAATTATGCTAGTTATCCTAATGTCTTCCAAAATTTATAAGGCTTAATTATCATTAGTATTATTAAATCTTTCATATATGTATTTTAGTTAAATGTAACATTCTTTTTTAAAATTACATAGTTCAAGACCCATGATACATAAAAAACACCTAATCCTCCTATAATATTGAAAAACAAAGTGGTCTTTTTATCATATACTTTTAGGTGGTGCCATAACTTAATCACCTTTGTCTTTTTTGATTAGATCTCCCCTTTGGAAACCAAAATGATTTTAAAAATGTTATATATATTTTTTGATATACTGTTCAAATTATTAAAAAAAATCATGAGGGGCATGTATAATTTACATCTGTAGTAATCTCCATTGTGCCTCATCTTTGATATTTTACATCTCCTTCATTTTTTATTCATTGGAATCCATAAAATAAATGAAATAATCTTTATATGATGTAAGATCAATGGGATTTATTTTTTCCTTCTTATCTAAGGGAAATACATCTTATCTTTATTCAAACTCAATTTATTCCCTTTTGTCTATACTCACTACCTTATTATTCCTCACCCTCTAAATGGTACCACTTTATTTTTCAATTTGAGGGGAGATAATAGATAATTTAGTGACAATTAGATGTTTTCTCTCATCTCTTTTTCCTTGAATTTATCTAATCCATTAGAGGATAATTTTTTTCCCTTATTTTTTGTAGTAATTGGGGATTTAGATGTAGAGGTTGGAGAAGTCATCATAGGAGGAGTTATTGTTGGAAAATTTAATACTAGGTACTAATGGAACACTTAATTGATTTGGAAACTATATTGGTGAATAAAATATAATTTTCCATGTTCAAGACTCCCTCTTCATGGTAACTTTTCCATGTTCAAGACTCCCTCTTCATGGTAACTTCGATTATAAAGTTAGTCAAGTTGGGAATTTTATCAACTATGAAAGTGGTTGACTTTATAGGTGAGTACTATGGCATAGGTAAATATAATTAAAATTAATTTTTATGAGGGACTGGTGGCTTTCTAGTATTGAAAATTATAATTGAATCTATATTCTATAAATGGACTCCTTTCTTGGGAGCCTTTATTTATTTTAAAGTTTAAATAGTGGAAGAATCAATTAAAATAGATGATGGTAGATATAAATTGGATATAGGCAAATACATAGCTCTATATACATTAGAGATAAAAGAAACATGAGAATAAACTACCTCATTTATATTCTGCCTTTGTTCTTCAGTGAGGACGTACTGGTCTAGGGTACTAGCCAAAGTTTATTCGTACTAAAGGATTCTTAAGCTCATAATTTAGATTTTCTAACTTGTATTATTCATATTTAGATCCCTTTTCACTTATTATTTTATCTATTCCCATCATCACTTTTGAATTTATTTATTATTCATTAGTGGCATAGTCTACTAAATATATCACATGTCCATATTCCCATTCCTCCACTTCCTCCTCCATAGTATGGGATTATTCTATAGTAGCTAGACCAAACGATAGTCTTTCCTCTCATTATTGAGATTTTGAGGAAGCTAGAATGACTTCATATCCCATTTATTAAGTGGTAATGGTGAACTTGGAGGTTAGAGGCAAGAGGAAATAATTAAAATATCCAAAGTAGTAGGAATTACTACTATAGGTGGTGGTGAGAGAATAGAAAGTGAAACAACCATAGTCGAGGGGGGAGTGGATCTAGATAGAATTCACTGAAGGGATAGAGGAATGGATGGAATATATGAGAAGGAAGCTCACATGAAATCTAGGAGACTCATCTAAACTATAATGAGAACTTAATCTACCGACCTAGTTAAAAGTGGACATTGCCACAAATTAAGATGACCAAAGCTTAGAGGAGTCTTGAAGTAATAGGCCTAGTGTTTATGTCCTAGATCCTCATATACACTATTATATATTTGATGGGCCACCTCTTGTTTTGAAAATTTTTCATGAAATTGACATGGTAGTCATGGAAGAAGTGTCATTATTCCTTTAATATTATAATTATTAGATCTAGATAATACTAGCAATCCCCCCATTTGCCTATGTTTGTTCTCAAGTTACCAAATAATTAAGGCAATTGAGTGCCATGGATTGATTGGTATACTTGAGGACATGTTTCATCACAAATACTTTTAATTTTGATCCTAAATATATATACAAATATAAAGGAATAATTCTCTTAAATTCTATTTTCCACATACTCATCCAATGGATACCACAACTATCCATTTGTTGTATGAATTATGCCAAGTATTGCATCTAATAAACATGATGTCATACAAAATTTTCCATATAAAGGCATTTCTTCAGGTTTATAAATTCATGCCTTTAGTCTAATACTTGTTATCTCTCTCATGGAGATAATCTTTTTTGAAGTTAATAAAATGTCTAGAAATGGAACCCATTCTTCTTACACAAAAGTAATGCTAGGAAAACCATACAATCTATTTAAAAGGGCCATAGATGTTCTAATCCCACGCTTAAATTTGAATATGTCATTTAAATAGATGCCCCCCTTGTATTCAATCATTGGCCTTTCTACAACCATTGTTTTAGTTTTCCTTCTATGGTGTTATGCTCAAGTCATACATTGGCTGATACTTGGTTATAGGTTACCTCAGGGCATGAAAATTTGAGGTACTTTTAAAATTACATTATGGAAATATATGTGTCTAAATTTATAATTTTCCTAAGGTGTAGGTAATATATATAAAATAAACCATTGAAAAATAAATCTCTCAATAGGTTAATACAAGATATTACCTCTATTTGTGCCATCACTTGATCAATCACCATGATTTTGATGGACAATAGGTCATAAATGTATTGTTTCTCATCTTGGGACCATTAGTACTATGCAAACTATAGGACCAAAGATTATAATACATTCTAGAGTGTTGAATAATATGAAAACCTAAACTTAAAGACACCATTTTCAAACACTCTATCCATGTATTTAGTATGTCTAGCATAAGAATATGAAAAAGGGCCCTAAACACATGTTAGTTTTGAGAAAGAAGCCATTTTATTAAATTTTATTAGTTGAATTATTTTACTAACTATATGGATTTTATTCACATATTCAATATAAAATTAGGTCTTTTGGTCATAGGAAATATTGAAATTAAAATGTTTACTCATAGAATAATGGTGAAGTGGCTTGCCTTTCAATTATATTTTTTATATATATGTCAAAATATGCACTTTGAATGATCACCTCATGTGTCTTCAATGTGAATAAAAGATTTTTATTTCATTCCTATTTCAATTTAAAAGTGCTAGTCCACTTTGGTAGATTTATATTTTCCATATGCTAAGTTTTTATTGATTATGTGTGTCTAGTCATCCAATTTGAGATGTGTGTCAATTTATTGCTTACCTATTTCCTTGATTTAATTTTTAACCTATTTTATGTATAATTTGTCCATGCATCTCATATATTATGACATGTATCCAATTCTCACTTACTCAGGCATTTAGATTTGTATAGTTGCTTTGTATATTATGAGGCCACGAGTTTACATGATTGAGCCAGATGGAGTAATCTCAAGACCGTAGGATCTCATAGACTCATAGTTTCTTATGATTAACTATTTTGAACTATGTTGATCTCTTTTAGGGCTCTATGTGGACAAAATTTTAACACATGGCCTGATATTAGAGACTCAAGCTCTTGTGGACTCAGAACTATGGAACCATTAGATGATTAACATTTTTTAGTCCTTCTATAGTTATAGGCTAACAAAAATGTGCCAAGTCTCAATATCTCATAGCTTAGAAGCTCAAAGATATTATAACGTGTGGCCTCAATGCTATTAGACTTTGTTTAATCCTTTTGTTGTTATAGGTTAACTAAATTACTCCACTTGTTAATCTCTTTAGATATGAAACCTTAGAGCCATTATATGATTACCTTTGTTTTAAATCTTTTATAGTTATAAGTAATGTAAATTCATCACATAGCATGTTTTTATAACTCAGAGACTTCAAAAAATTAACATATTATTTGAATTTAAAGGGATTCATGTAATTTAAGAATGACATCTATCAAGCCATTGAAGATCAAAAACATGGAGGACTTAGAAACTTTTAAAAAGTCATGAAGGTTCTAAGTAACATAGTAATGCCACCTATTAAAGTCTTAAATAAAGTAAACTAGATCCTAATTTTGAATTTTTCAAAAATAAATCTTTGTAAATAGTCCTACAATCATATGAAAAACATAATAAACACTAGGATGAGAGATATTAGTTCTGTTAATCAAAATAAATCATAAAATTATGAAAACCCAATGTTAAAAATGAATTAAAATGAATGTTCAACCTTTGATTTTTATAATTTAAACTTCATTTCATTTTATACTTTGAATACAACCTTAGACATATGAAAATTAATACTAGTGTCATGGATATATAAGGTCTAAAAGACCTTGAATAAGATATTAGTAATAGTGGGTCCCCATTTTTTGAAATCACATGAGGTATGTGTGTTAGGGAAATATAAATGGTGACTCAGTGGGGAAAATAATCCTAAGTATTTGAGAGCGCATAATATCTAAAATTCATCATAAAAAATATATTCTCTAACAAAAAAATAATAAGTAAATCATTCCTTAGAAAAATACTCTTACTCATACAATATACTAACCCTTTTCACTCCTTGTATTTCTATGTGATTTTTTTTTTGTCAAATTATTTTCTCCTTATTATGAGAGATTTGAGAAAGTCCTAGATAAACACTATAGGTTTCATTTTGACTTCATTTTTTATATCCAAATAGTAGAGGAAACCCTCAACATTGATCTGCTGCTAACTAGGTATCTATAGCCCTAATAAAGATACATCTAATTCCACTCAAAGACTTAATCTATTGCCATCTAAACATTCATATCCTTGACATATATCATTTGAATCACCCATCTTTTATCAATTTGTATGATGAATTTTTTTCAAAACATAAATAGAAGAAGGGTTTGGAACCACCATTGGTTGGGAGTATATCTAAGAAAACATATTGTTTTCAATATGTCCCTATAGTGTGTATCCGTTTTTATGTTTATTATATCCCATCCATGTTTTAATATGTATTAGTGTAGTTGATCTATATAAATATAAAGTCTTTATAAAAATTTTCATGAGTATATTAGAGTAAATTTTAAAGGTATAATAAACTAATTCAATCTAAGAAAATCCTAATTTAGTCACAGTACATGCCCCAATCCCAAAAACTCAAGAAATGTTAAAATGAATACTTATGAAAACTAATTTTACTTCAGTTTAAATCATTCCCTTATTTTTGGCAAGTCTTTTATAACTTCAACATAATAAATTAGTTGGTTTGTTCTATAATTTTTTTAAAATGATCTATAAAACATAACAACTAATCTATTGAAAGTAAATGGAGAAATCATAAAATTTTAATTTAATAAAAAAAAGTAAGATTAATCTATAAAACAATAAATCTAACCTATAAAGTAGGAAATCTATTCCACTCTTACATCTACATATCCAATCAAAATAATTTAGAACCATCTCAAGTTGGAGCATCCATGAAATAATGTTTCAAAAACTATCCATTGATTGGAAAAGCAAGGTCATTACCTTGAAGATCCTTCAAGTAGAAGAAATTGTTACATAAGATTTTTTATATCTGATATGGATGAATCCATAATGAATTAAAATTATCATGTTGTCATTTATAATGTGTGCCTTATCCTATAAGAGCATTAGGTGTGAATTCCTAAAATATTTAATCTTAGATCTCTTGCCAAACCATCTTTTAACAACATCTTTTTGTTTA
This sequence comes from Torreya grandis, assembly GCA_037957365.1. Lineage (NCBI taxonomy): Eukaryota > Viridiplantae > Streptophyta > Pinopsida > Cupressales > Taxaceae > Torreya > Torreya grandis. The sequence goes on along the minus strand of JARHVA010011227.1, from coordinate 40,149 downwards.
TTTAAGTTATGTAGTGATTCAATTCTTATATTTTCCATCTGGACTATGTTAAGTAGTCTAGATTGGATTCTTTCAACTTTCCACATTTATTATTGCATGAATTTTTATGTTTGTATTTTAATATTAATGGTGAATATTGGTTGGTGACCATACACTAGCTAAAAAGGTGAATCTTTTAGGGCTTACTTGTGATTAGTTCAATCTGACCATAATGTATACTTTGTAGTAGATTCCATTCCATTGTTTTTTCTTGTGCTTAATTACTAGTGGCATCCATTAGTTTTTTATTAATAAATTCAACCACTCCATTCCCTTATGGATAGTAATTTGAAGAGAACATGATGGTGATTTAGTTGTTGTATGCCCATTCTATGAATTTGGTAGAATAGAAAGTTGGACCATTATAAAAAAATAAGTAAATTGGAGTGTTAAACCTAGTCATTATGTTCTCCTATAGGAATTTAATAACATTGATTATTTTAGAATGCATAGTCGTAACATCTTCTATCCATCTACTCCAATAGTTAGTAGTTTTTAGGACAAATTTGTTCGTTGTTAAAAAGTTTGGATTGATCACCCCAATGAAGTTAAGACCCTATTGGGAAAAAGGGTACTCTTCAATGACTTCTTACAAAGGTATAGTAGTATTTAATTCTATTTTTTAAATACTTAACACTAATGTAAGGTCTTGACATGGTTGTGGGAATCGTTGAATATTGTATTCTAATAATATTCTATCTTCAAAATTTTGTGATTTGTTGTATTACTCGAGGTATTTCCACTACCTATGTTCTAATGTATATTGTTCATGATGTCCATAGACTCTTATTTTGAAACAAATATTAGGTAGATGCCCTCAAAGTTATCTCTATATATGACTCCCTTCTTAATGATATAATGAAATTATTAAATCCTAAGGGATCATCTATACTCTTTTTTATCTTTCAAGGACATGTTCTTGTGAGTAGGTGATGGATAATCTAAGTGTTCCACTTACAAATAGTTACCCGAGTCTCATTTATTTGCTCCATACAAATTTTTGGATTAGTATCAATCATGAGATAGATGATTTCTTAGATTCCCACCACCTTGTCTACTCTGATTTTAAGATCAAACTCTTATAATCTTTCCCACCACTTACTTCTCTCAACAGGTTCATTTTTTCCAAGTGTGATCTTGAAAACTTAGTCTATAACAATGGCATAGGTCTTGTTTCTCAGAATATAATGTATAATTTTTTTCGTAGCTTTGATTAGTGCATATATATTTTTGTATATCATAAGTACTTTAACTCTACATCCTTTAGGTTGATTCTCATAAAGGAAATGAGAGGTTCATTTTATTCTAAATTTTGTGTAAGTATAATAGATACATTATGTTATAAATAAAATGAGTAAAGATAAAAATACCTAATAAAGACTAGGCTTATTAGAAATTGAGCTTTAAAGATGGTAGTCTTAAGGTCTTGAAAACCTTTTTTTAATTCTATTGTGCACTCTATTTTGGCATCTTTCTTGAGCAAGGAATTTAGTGCCTTGATAATCTCTATAAACCTAGAACACAATTTCCTTACATAGATAATCTTACAAAAGGACTTTAACTCCTTATTGTTGTTGGGAGTGTTAGCTTTGAAATGCCCTAAATTCATCCTAAATTAATGGAGATACCATATTTAGTATTGACATACCAAATAGCTTCCCCTTAGTAAATCTAAATATGCTCTTATTTGGGTTGAGTGATACTTCATACTTCTTTCATTTGTCAAATACTTTCTATAGGTGGTCTATATAAACATCACTATTTTTTAAAAACACTATCACATCATCCATGTATATGATGATGCATTTTTCAACAAGTCTCTAAAAATCAAATTCCATATCTATTTAAAAGATTTATCCTACATTTACTAGGGAAAAAATCATCCTTTTGTATTTAAAAATTTCCCACTTGGTGGTAAAGTCAATTTTCATTATATCTTGTGCTTTTACTAGAAATTGATTTTAACCTAAGAATCCATCCAATAAGGACATCATGTTAGACCCAATTACTAATTGAATTAATATATCCAAGGAGGGAATGGGCTAATTATATTTCTCTAATACTTGATTCAAGTTTTTAAAATCAACACCGAGTCTGATTTATCTTTTCTTTTTACTAACTAGTACTATGTTAGACACCCAAGTAAAATGTATGATTCAAAATAAAATTTTGGCATCCAAAAATGTTTGTACTTATGTTTTAATCAAAGGATATATAATTGGGTTTAATGGACTTTATTTTTAACTAAAAGGCTTATGCTCTATTTTTAATAGAATAGTATGTGTGATTACTTAAGTGTTGAAGACATTAAGATCTACATATATCTAGTCTATGACATCTTTTTATTATGTCATCAAATATTTCAAAATTTCTTTCTCACTTTTAGTGTAACTCAAGTCAATGTTCAAACATTGGGGATGCTAGCTAGTGCCTAGGTTTTCCTTGATAAGCTTAGACTCAGTTATTTTGAGATATTTTTACTTTAGAGCTTGTGGATCCACATCAAATGTTCTCTCTATGGATACCATTACCATAGGGATGTGGTTCTCCTTTAGCTATAAGACACCATCTTCTCCTAGGTATTTAATATACATGGGCTCAATATCTTAGTCATATATCAACTAAGATTTAAAGGTTCTAGAATTTATCATAAATTGTATGATTTACTAATCATAATTGAATACCTATAAGTTTTTTACATTATCTAGAATAAATGCACAAGGAACAAGTTCTACAAAGAATTATGTATCTTGGATTCTTGGATCAGTTCTAAATTAGTAGCTGAATATGTTAGTGAATCTGTTGTCTATTTTGTTTTGACCGTGGGATTGCCTTGATGTTGAATGCTTCAAAGGATTAAATATTGTACCATATTTACTATTTATAATTATTTAAGTGATTTCTAGTTGATATTTATTCTTGATCTAATTAACAACTAGCCATGAGTCATCAAAGATTTGTAGTTTCTTGGCATTGTTCTTCAGTGTGAATTGTAAACCAAGGATTAGATCTTCATACACATCACTATTATTTGTACAAGGTATGCTAAGTATGAATTCCCATCAATGTTGGTTAGGGGCTATGCCAACACCTAAACATTTCTTTAATATTTATCTATCAAAATGGAGTTTCCATAACTAGGAGGGACCTTCAATTTTTTTTGATGCAATGCATGTCTTTTTTTATAACGAATGTGTACACACATGCATGTGAAGATATGAAGCTGACCTTTTCAATATTGATGTTCTACTCTATAATAATTTACTTCATTTTTTATTGATTTTCCACTTATATTTGGTTGGCTACTACTTTCTCGAGAAGCCACATGCATGAGAAGTCAATATCCATGTAATCATTATGTGTCTTTAACCAATATATACTCATTAATAGGATATAAGATTTTAGAGTGCCAACTACCATAGTATCAATGTATTATTTTATATGTGTTTTAGATGATAATTTAATGTGTACATTAGTTATCTATCCAACACATTTAATACAAGACTTGTCTATTTATAGGACCAATTTTTTTAACTTATCTAGGATTAAACATAGTTTCTTGTAGATATCTATAGGCAACAAGTTGGTTGAGGTAACATAGTCAACCAAGTAATTATGAATTTTCTTTCTAAACATTATGAATGTCAATGGAAAAGGTGGTACTTCAAGCTTATCCTTATATACCATCACTTTTACATGCATGGATTTTGACTTTTTAGTAGATGACCTTTTAGTTAAAGCTTTAAGCAACATTTATCTTGACTTAATAATCTAGGATAGCTCATGAAGATTAATGTTATGTTTGATCTTCTTCGTATCTTCAACAATATTTTAACCTAATTTTCTATGTGAATATACATTTTACAATTATTCATTCCATTTTGGAGGGATCATATTGTTGTTGACCTTAAATTTAGGAGGAATGATAGTACTAGTTTTTAGAGATATTGAAGTGGTCTCTGACTATTTATTTCTTAGTTTGTAATTATTCCTCAACTAGTGGAACTATTGGAAATCATGGATCTCATCATTATTATCTTCCAGTTCATTCTCATCCTCTAATAAAAATGGGAAGTCATAATTCTAAAATACCATTACTAAATTGGGTTTTCCTTAACTAATTGAGGAAGATGTTTTTATTTAATTGGCAAAACCATCTTATTTATCCATCTCATTCTAAAATATATCGAAGGTAATGTATAAATATATGTACTCTAGCTCACCATGTTATGTTGTGTTATGAACTCAACATTAATTAGGAAGTGTTTATTCCATTAGGTTTAATTCTATTAAATAGTTAGAAGGCTACTACTATGGATTATTTCTAAGCCTATTAAAAGGCATGTTGTATGTTTGTAACTCAAATATCTAGTTTATATTCTATCCACTAGTGTTACACATGGACTTCTGTATGTTAAACAACCCATTAATTAATCTATGCACCCTCTGATGGATATCTTTTAGTTCTATTTTTGTGGAGTCATAAGTATTGACATGTGAAGTAGAAGTATTAACTTGTATCAAGGATTGATTCTAGTTCTAATGACTTGGAAAAACATTAATCAGAAAGCTAAGGTGTTGTTTAGGTGGATCATGGGATAATGACAAATGGGTATACACATGTCTCCGATTTTGGACCAAAGTATTCTAATTTAGTTTTGGAACTAAGATGAAGGTCAAAAATATAAGACCAAGATTAAGATGGGCCAAGGCTTGTAACTAAGGTTTGAATTGCTTATCTATGTTGATAGCTTCAATGTAATCCAAAGTCAATGTACTAACATTGGAATCTCTATAGATAAATACAATATTAATGGGGTCTGATGCATTATCATACATATCAAGGGCCAATGCATCCTCAAGTTTGTAAGTATTTTAAATCCTACTATACATCTTTTAGAATCTAGAATTGAAAGCCTAGATGGGATTATTTAGCTATATTATTCTACTTTAAAAATGTTGATAAACAATACTTGCATTGGTGAATTGTCAAAACTATGTCAAAAAGGTGTCTTGATAATGGGTTCAATTCAAAACTAGACCTTATGGGACATTAAAAAATGGTCATAAACAACATATTAAACTGTGAATGGAAAGAGTTTGCATGTGACGTCATCATTGGAATAAATTCAATCTTCCCAAATTACTTTCAAAATACTTTATATGTTATTCAATAGTCATTCCCACTAATGGAGATTAGGAAGGTACAAATTTCTAAGGGTCTGTAGATAAATCATGTACATATCGATGAATTTTGATAGCAGAACCAATTAGCCATGATTGGGCCATTTAGTGTAATAGAAGATATGGTTGTCTACTTGTAAAGTATGATTACGCCTAGGTTATTCTCCTAACACCATTATTTAACATAATATTTATATAGATTTCTAAAGTCAAGTATAACACATTAGTGTCTGAAGTAGACCTTTTTACTAGTCTAGGTATATCTAGTGCAACTCAAGTGATTCTTTTCAAAGAAATAGAGGAAGAGGTGTAGGTCCTCCTTATAGTCATAGATAATTTCCTATTAATGTGGGTTTTATGCACGCTAGGAGGAATTACAAGGTATCCTTTAAATTTTTAGGATTAGTGAAAGATATTCACTCTAAAGCACAAGTTGTTGGGTATTTAATTTGTAAAAAAGTAGTTAGTGGAATAGTAGCAAGTGAAGTAGTTTGTTTACCATAGATGGGTTAGATTTGGAAAAATATAAATCTACTTGAGATAGGTGGATATCTAATGGCTCTAACCTAAGGTGTGTCTAACCAAAATAAACTCAAGAAAGGGAAAAATAAAGTAGAAATTAAAGTCTATGGACCAAACAAGATGAAACCTTTGTAGGATGGCTTTTGAACTATGGATTGGATAAGAAATTTTGAATTAATGTTTACTACTAGATAATTTAAACACACCAATAATCAAACAGAGTAAGGATTCTAAATAAATAATAATAGATTAAACTCAAGCATATATAATGAAAGGTTTCCATGTTTTTAATATCAATTTTGAACATCTACAAAGTGGGATTATGATTAATACAAAAAATGACTATGTGTCCAAACCATGCAGAGTCTACATGTACAAAACAAGTTTTACAAAAGAGAATTCTAGGAATAAAATACAATATATATATATGAAAAATAAATTAATAACCAACATTAAAACTTAGCCAAAAAATGAAAATACTTATTCATATTTATAATGATGATGATGTGACAATACTAAAATAAGAATATGGCAGAGTGATAGCTATTAAAACTGAACTAGCCACTATAGTTCCTTGAGGGATCAAAACTAGCCCATTTGGATTATGCATGACTCAACATCCTAAAAATGAGGGAGCATGTGATGTTATGGAAATATTTTTAGTTGACTACGTGTTAGTTGTTAACCCTAAAAATACCTTTTTAGCCTTAAATTTTTAAATAATGAATGGGTAGCTTCAAATTATTTATTAAAAATGTCAAAACTGAGCAAGGTAGGCTTAAATATTTTGATATATTTAATGATCAATCTTGTGTGTTCCACTCTATGAGCTATTAAACTCATCTCGAAGGGGATCAACCTTTATCACTTTGTCCTTTTAAAAAATTATCAAATTTAAAACCTCATTATTAGTCTTATATACTCTCCCTTCAACTTCATCCTTAAATTTATTTGCATCTAATGTAAGGACTTTCTCAAAATTTAGCTTCTTGACTAAATCCCTTGTAGAGGTAATCAAATAAATGATCCTCATGTATTTTAAAAAAATTTAAGGCCTTATTCTCATGATTATCAAAATGTCCTAATAAATCCTTCATTTGCATGTGTCAATTAATGGAAACATCCATTTTTATAATTACATAGTTTAAATACCATGTTGCATCTTGGTTGGGTATTGTTTCATCTAGTTAAAATCACTACTCCTAGAACATTAAATCATAAACTAAGAATTTTATCATATTATTTAATCTTGTGCCATAAATTGAACATATTTGTTTTTTATGATTGGCTCTCCCATCTATAAGCCTGAATGGTATTCATAATGTTGTATAGTCAGGTGGTTTCACTATGCACACTTTCTAACATTTCATTAGGGACATACATAATTCTTCTCTAGAGCAATTTTTGTGATGGTTCTTATTTTCTCTTGTACATCTCCATCATTGTGTCTCTAGTAAAATCCAGAAAAAGACAAAAATACTATGCATACCTTGTTATATCATTGGGATTCCTTTTGATCTTCTTAGCCAAGGGAAATATATTTTTTCTTTGTTCAAACTCAATTTCTTCCCTTGTTTCTATATTCACTATCTTTGTATTCCTCACCCTTTGAATGACACTAGTTTATTTGTGAAACTAGGTGGAGACTATATGTAATTCAATGATGATAATATTATAGTTCTCATCCCTTTTTCCTTAATTTTCTCTAACCCATTAGGGAATAGTAATATCATCTTATTTTTCTATAGTACTTGACCCTTAAAATGTAGAGGGTGGAGGAATCATCAAAAGAGGATTTATTATTGGAGAAATTAATACTAGATGTACTAATGCAACACTTATTTTAATTATAAAATTTAATGGTGTATAAACAATCCTTTTCCATGGTGAAGGATCACTCTAAGGGGTAACTTTGGCTACAAGTTTAGTAAAGATGATAGTTTTCTCAACTATCAAGGTAGATATTTATATAGGCAAGGACTATGGCATAGGTAGCTCTAATTAAGCTTAAGTTTTTTGATGGATTGGTGTATTTTTAGGATTGAAAATTTAAATTTAAATTGAATTCTCAAAATGGACTCCTTTTTGGGAGCTATTATTTATTATGAAGTTGAAAGAATGCATGAATCAATAAAACTAGATAAATATGGCCATCAAATTACTAGAGGCAAATATTTAACTAAAGTATCTAAAATATAGAAAAAATAAATAAGAGAATAAATTACCTCATTTTATATTATAATTTTTCTTCTTGGTAAGGAGTTTATATTCAAGGGCACCAACTGAAGTTTCTTCTTCTTCTAGGCTTCTTAGGCTCATAGATTTAGCTTTTTTTAATGCCACTAATGACTAAATTTGACCCCAAGTCAAATTGGTCACACCCTATAAATTCAAACTTGTCATATGATATTTTCATACCCTATATGGTCCCTAAATTCATCATTTAACCTTTTTAGTGTTGTTTAAGGTTAGTTTGGAGATGTTATGTTTAAGTCATATTTTGGACATATAGTGGTTGAGGGGTGGCATGAAGAAATAAGTCATGTTTAACTTGTGTAATAGATTATTAGGGGTTAATTAATGTCATTTTATGTTTTAAACATCATTTAACAACATTTCATGAAGTTTTGGAAAGTTTGAAGACCATTTTCTAGCTCCAAGGTGTTGAAAATACATATACATGTGATTTTTGGCTAACATTGGTATATGTCAAAGTTATTGTTGTCGCAAAATATTTCACCATATAAGAAGGTGTTAAAGCCTTTTATATATTATGTAAACATGGGAACACTTCCATGTATGTGGATGTACCTATATTGGAAATAAGCCTCTAGGTTTTAAAGGCTAGCTTCCTAAATATATCTTGAAGTGATTATCACCTAACCTAGTGCTTACTTATGAGAAAAGAGTTAAAATTTTCAAAAAATGAACCTAATATAAAGGGGTAATATATCAAGATGATTTACATATGAATATTAGACCGCATACACTAAGAAACATGGAATACAATCTAACTTCCAAGTCCTAAGAGATTCTAACATGAGTGTTTCAATATGGAGGTGAGATGTATGAAGGTTATTAAAGGTAAGATAACCATAGGTTAGTTACAAGATCTAAGGTTAATTTTAAACTTAAAATACAAACCCATATACTTGATAACACTTCATATGACCTGATAGAATAATATCTCTTGCATAAACATGAGAGGATATGGAAAAGAAAGGATATGAGATTATCACTTTGCATCACCATGTATCACTTTACACACTTAGAAAATTATTCATGAACTCAAAACCAAAATTGAATTAATTTTTAAAGGTAAAATACAATGTCATTACATTAGGTCTTCACCATACATGGAGTGGTATTAGATTACAAAGGCCAAAGTGGAAGCTACATATAGAATTTTAGAGAGAGGAGAAAATAATGAAGTTCAAAGGTCACTAAAACACATGTCCAGTTGATAGGAGGAGTTAAACATGGAGGAGGATGAATTCATAAATAGACCATGGAATTTCTAATGGGATAAATTCCCATTTAAATATAAAACTCCTAAAATATGGTAGAGAAATCCTTTTTCTATGCGTAAGAAATTACTTTTCATCATGGATCATCTCTTGATCATTTGAAACTAAACTAGAGAGAGTCGTACATGTAATGTTTAAGGGAGGTTGAAACATGTTATGATAGTCATAATATGTTTTCCTAACTTCTAGGTGTCATTTAGGTACCTATGTTTACCCTTTATACTAATTCATTTATCTCTTAGACCTCAACTCTTTAAATCTTATAGTCACTATTTATCTCAAATCTCGACTAACATTTCATGGTGGTGTATGATTTTGAAGTATTTGATCTTGTATAGAGTCTTTTGATCCTACAAGGATAACTATGTGTAGTTCTCTTTCCACATTGCTCATTTCCTTTCAAAATATGATTATCATCTTTTGGACATGTAGCCTTATCTTATCCATCTCAAATATGATCAAAATTACTCTTTCAATCTCCTCTAGAGTGTTTTAATTTGAATTTTGACATCATTTGTTGATATGTGACCTAGACATCCAAAATTATGAAATTTGGTAGCATTTCATGTTTTATTAGGATCTTTTAACTCTTTAACTCAATGCACATCATTATATTTTATCTGCATGAATCAACACATGTTATTGATATTAGCTTGATTAAATGGTGTTTCACCACTTGTTAACTTTATGTTTGAGCTTAGGATCTTTTAACTCCTTGAACCTTACTCACACCATTGGATCTCCACTACATGATCCAATGCACACCATTAGATCTACCAAAACCACTAACATCACCTTCATCCATGCACCATTAGATATAATTTGAACACTTGAGATATTTTCAATTTTTAAACGTATGTTAAAACTTAGGAGAATTTAAATCCAAATGGTCATTTCATGAGGCTTGAACTTGACATCCCCATGTACGTTTATCCCTACTAGTCAAAATTCAAATGCTTATATCTTGAGATAGTAGGCTCATCATAAAAAAAAATTATAGGATGATCTTGGCACCAAAAGCATCATGTACATATATTCCTTTTAGACTAATTTTTTTTATAATCACACTTGAAAAATTTATATTCAAACTAATTTGTTCATTCTTGTGTGACATGGCATCATGATTTGACCCCCTAGATGACTCCAAATGACATAAGACTAAACTAGATCAAGACCAAGGTTATAATGGCATTAAATGATATAAAATATACCATAACACACCTTATGACACTATATTTTATCCCAATATCAAGTATTGACTATAATGGGTTGACCAATTTTGACTTAAGGTCAAAATGGTCAACATTCTTGGTTATTTCTCAAGGGTGGTATGCTTGCTATGGTAAGACCAGTCACCTAGTTTATCCATTGGGATATGGAGTTACTTGTACATAGGTTTGATAGATAAATTGACTTTGATAATCACATAAAAAACATGGTAAAGTCACACAAAATGAGACAAACTCAAAATAAACACACATGTGTTCAACCAAAACACTTAGGGAACATAACACACAAAACTAAACTAAACACAAACCTAATCTACTATTCACAAAACTAACCTTTACTCAATACCAAGGTTTAAAATTTATCCCATTCATAGGTATTGGTAGCTCTTCTCCATTCATCCTTTCTAATTGGAAATAATTTCTTTGTTTGCACTTGATGATGACATATGGTCACTCCATAGGATGTCAAATTTAGTATATCTCCCTAATTTTGCTCTATATTCATCCCACTTCAATACTAAGTCACCTTATTGAAATTATATTTGAGTTTCCTTCTTATTAAAATACCTCTTCATTAATACTTGGTGATGTTCCATAGCTTGATGAGACTTATCTCTAGTATTTTGTAGCTCCATTAATTCTATCAATCTCACCTCCATTGGGGTGTTTTTGAGAAACTCTAATCTATGTGACAACTCTAACGTAGGCAGATCTTGAGAGACAAAAAACCTATCATCTCTTCCATAGATGAGAACAAAATGAGTATTCCCTACCAACCTCTTGGAGTTTATCCTATCATCCCATAAGGATATCTTTAATTTGGTATATGAAGCCATTTGGTTATGATCTAAGGTTATTTTGATGATTCTAATCAAAATTTTGTTAGTAGATTTATCCAACCCATTACCTTGAGGGTAATAGTTATATAAAGCACTCAATAACATGCCATTACTATTTCCCCACTTAGCTATCTTATCACCCATGAAAGTAAGAGTATTATCTAAAATAATAGTAGGAGTGCCAAACCTTGTTAAAATGATCTCATAAAACTCTGGGATAGAATTCTCATTAGATTTCTTCAATGCTACAACCTCAACCCACCTTTTAAAATAGTCAATTTCTATGATTATCCCTTTATGACTGGCACTTGATGGGGGTTTTATCATGTCACTTAAATTAAGATCCCATTGCATGAAAGGTTGATCCACTTTGATAGGATTTAAAAGAAGAGTTGTAAGATTATGTTTTACCACAAAGCACAATGTACACACTTTCTCTCTAGTCATGGAAGTCCTTGAAGAGATTAGGACAATAATATCCCACCCTCATGATCTTAGTAGCTATGATTCTTTGGAAGAAATGAATTCTTTTTCTTCCATCATAGAACTTCTCAAGTAACACTCTAAATTGGTCATTATAAATGAACCTCAATAATACACATTAATATCTCTTCTAAAAATCACACCATCTATAAGAAAAAAGGGAATATCTTGCAATTTAAAATATCTCATTTGAGATCTACTCATATCATTAAGATACTCACCACCTTGAATAAATCTGATCAAATCTTGTGTATAACTCTGTATATGCAATCATGGTTGATTAAAACCTCTTATTTTGATTCATGAAGGTTTGAAGATAGATGTTCACAAAGGCACTTACCTCTTATGAATTTTTTTACTTTGATATCAACATCATATTCTATTACCTTAGTGATCCATCCTGACCTCTTCTTACTAAGGTTTTGATCAAAAGAAACTCCTTGGTACTAGGATGAGAGACCATAACATGAATTTTATTGTTTAAAACCATATGCCTAAACTTATTTAGTCTCCTTAAAATATCAAGCACTTTCTTCTCAACAAATGTATACTTGATTTCATAATCTTCCAAACCTTGATTAAATAATGCAATTGGTTGCTCTACACCCTCTTCATTCCTTTGCCTTAGCATAAATGAGATGCTATCAAGGTTAGTAAATGAATACAACATAAATTATTTAACTATATTATCATTCACAAGAGTAGGATCTTGTGCAATTACTTTCTTAATGGCTTTAAAACTATGCTTACCTTCTTTAGTCCAAGAAAAGACTTGACTCTTTTTTAGCATAGTCATGATAAGTTTTAACAAAGATGCAAATCTAGGTATGAATCCCCTTAAAAAAAATGTCTTACCTAAGAAAATTTGGAGACATTTCTTATGTAGGGTAAATTATAGGCCTAAAATAGCCTCTATCCATTCAAGATCAATAGCCAAACCATCTTTAAAAATAGTGTATCCTAATAGCTAACCTTTACGGACAACAAAGATGCATTTTTTTAGATTAAGAGATACTCCATACTACCTACATCTTTCAAAAACTTGTCTCAAGTGTTGTATATGTTTATTATAATATTTAGAAAACACTGTTATGTCATCTAGATAAACTAAAAACATCTCATAGATCAAAACTTTGAAATACATGTACATTTCCCTTCGAAAGGTAGCATCAACATTTGACAAACCAAATGACATCTTTCTATAAGAAAAGTTCCTCCATTTGGTAGTGAATGCTATCTTAGACTAATCATCCTCATTCAAAAGAATCTGATTATAACATGAATATCCATCTAAGAGAGAAAAACATTGAGATCTTGAAATAAATTACAAAATTTAGTCCATTGAAGGTAGAGGGTAGTGATATTTGAGTGACACCCTATTAAGGTCTCTGAAGTCCACATTAAGTATGATCTCCCCATTATGATTTGTAATAGTCACAAGGTTAGCTACCCATATTAAATTCTTGATAATAAATATGATTTTAGATTCAAGGAGTTTAGTAAGCTCTATCCTCATGAGTTACTCAACCTTGGGATTGATGGGTCTTCATTTTTATCTAACTGGTTTAACTATAGGTTCCATTTCAATCGTATGGTGTGCTAGGATAAGATCAAATACTTTTAAGTCCTTATATTTCCAAGAAAATATATCATCAAACAATTTACATAGCTTAATGAATTTCTATTTATTTAATGTAGAACATAACTTTCCTAGTTTGAGGAGTCTATATTTGAAGATCAAGACTCTTTCATAGTTCTCATCTTTTGTAGACATATGTTTTCCCTCTTATTTTGATAATTCTAATAAAAGATAATTTATAAGGTCACTAGACCCTTAGGTATATTATTTTTATTTATCCATATAATTTGATCACCAAATTATTCTTAGAGTCTCCCTTAATTCCTTGAAGAAAACTCACCCTCAATTTACAAGAAGCATGCACTGTGTTTGTCACTATCAAACACTTTCCAAGAAACTTAATTATAGGCTATAAAAGTTTTGATAATGATATTAATGTGATATTTCTTCCCCTCTTCTTTTATAGTAACTGGAGTATCAAATTGATCTCCTATGGTAGCTAGTCTATTATCATGATTATTATGCTCCCTTGGGACTGATTGTATGTTGAATGCATTGAATTCTTCAAGTAAACACCATACCTATTATTGTATGAATTAACCAAAGTATTATTGGTAGAAACCACATTATTAACTTGATAAAAGCCATTTCACTATCTCTATATACTTGCAATTTTTTGATACCCTTTCTTTCTGCCCATTGAAGGCCCTGAATTAAAACTTCATACTCAACCACATTTCAAGTATAACTAAAATGAAATATATATAAAGCATAGTATTTTTTATTATATGGTGAGACTAACATTACCATATATCTTTCACCAATTCTAATTCTTGAACCATCAAAAAACATCTCCCACATCTCATCATATTCACATTCTTATATGGCAAGTAGAAGTGTTGGTATTCCTTCCTCATTTATACAATATACCCCTAGATTAGTTTCATCCATAAATACATAAATATCATGCTCATATGTTATGGTACCATATTAATTAATAATTTTTTTATAAATTACTTAATTATTGGAATAATTACCATCATATTCAATAGAATCCTTATTTTCATGGACAACACAATTCAAATTAGAACTTGTCTCAATGTAGGGTTTAATATAAAACCTTGCAAGAGGTTGAGTCCTTATGGATAGCTTGGTTCCATATATTATTATAAAGGTAAATAATGACCAAATAAATGAGATATATCCACCTATCTTAGGTTTAAATTCCCTTGGTACATAGATTGAAAAGTGAGCTTTGAGGTCAACAACAACTATATCTTGAACGATAAGAAAACTAAGACAATCATGCAAGAAAACCTTCATGTTTATTTTATCAATATTATCATCTTGGAAGGTGTACCATATATTTATATAAATATTTTTCCATGAATCTTATACTTTAGGCCCAATTTATCAACCACCACTTTGGGCATGACTGAATTAGAAGCTCCACTATCAACTATGTAGCTATGTACTAGTTTGTCACATACTATGAGTGTGAGATAGAATGGTGGAAGTTTATCAACCCTAGAAAATGGTTTGAAAATATTTTAAAGAGAATTAGTAAAATAAAAAACCATAAATTTGATTAGGAGAGACACTAGTAGGGATAATAGATAACTATTTTTATAAGAGATCCTTTTGACATGGCATATGAAGAACATCCTAAAGGGAAATGGATGCATTATTACTCTTCAATGAATTAAAATTTTTTAAATAAGACATACCTAATTTATCTTAGATTCTTGGAGGCAAGAAAGTGATTAGAACCTAAGGATTTGGAGCACCTTGAACCATCCTTCCAATGTTCTAATTTGGAAGATGTGTAGAGTTATTTGAGGTTGTCACAATTGTAACCATACCATGTTACTTTGTGTGATGATTGAATGAGATTTTGGGCACATTAATATCACCAAAAAAAGACTTTATCTTATCTATAGTGTTGTCATGAACATAGATTCCTTGATTAAGCACAAAAGTGTACTCAACTAGGAAGTTCATGAAGATCTCTCCTTGAGGCTATCCACCTTCACTTGTCTACATGACTTCATCCTCAGCTGATAGGAGCTAAGTAACTCATCCTTGGGAAATAATATCTTGATCTCCACCTTCATTAGCATACATGAATTGGCCTTGCTTATAATCTTCTCCTTGTAAAAAATTTCTATACACCAATACCATTTCTCTTGCATTGGTGATAGAGTTAGGATTGTATGCATTGATGGGCTTATTAGAGTTAAGTTACCATTGACCTCTTCCTATTCCATATTATTGACCAAGTTGTTCTTGATAAGGATATGAATTTTTATGGGTACCTTGCTTACACATTTCCTCTCCCATTATTATCTTTTAATCAGTGAATATATGCATCTTTGTCCATGGTATTATATACCTTTTTAGGATCAAATTTAGGGTTGGTGTTAGGATCAGGAATTTGGGCCACATCTAGAGTATTAGAAGAAGTATAAGATAATGGTCACATCGAAACCTTAAGAGGTAATCTTCCAGCTTAGATGAGACCATTTTTAACTTTTATAGTAAGTTTATCTACTTTGGGAAGAGTGGAACCACCCATGGATTGAAGCGTGATGGAAATTTTAGTTCCAATGTCTCTCAAGTAGGTAGGGCACACAAAACTTAGAGATGGCCTCATGGGAGGAGGAAATATAAACATGGTATTTTAGAACCTCTCATTGAATTCATACATTATTTCTTTGGATCTTATTTTAATCACATTGTGTTGATGTATGAGAGTGGTATGGTCACTTTAATTTACAAACCTTGAGGTCAATAACTCTCTAAAATAATCCCATGAGGTGATGCATCCACCTTCTAGAGTCTTGTACCAATAAAGAGAATTAATCTAAGGGACATGGTAAGGAGTCTAATGACAATGTTTTCTTGAGTGATATTATGAAAGCTACAAAAGTTGCATACATCCCTAATGTGTTCATTAGGTTTAACATGACATTCACCATTGAATATGGGTACACCTTTGGTGGAATTAGGAGGAATGACATCATATGATTGAAGATGAAATGGATTTTTAGTATTAAAGGCAGGTAAGGCATAAGTTCTAGCCATATCTTCTTCAAACTCTTCAATTTATTCAATTTCTACAACCTCTTCCTCTCTAGAAAAAATTACTAGTTCTCCAAAGGGTAGATTAAGCTGAGTATATTGAACTTCAAGGGGAATTTCAAGTTGAATAGGTGGATTAATGGGGTTGAACACTCTACTAGAGGATGACATAGTGAAAACTATGATTATGAGTGCAAGTTTATAATAATACAATGGTTTTGAACTAGATTTTACTTTGAAGGAGTTACCAAATATTGAGTAGCACACCAATTTACAGTTGATGTTATCAAGATAAACATTCACCTTGATAAATTATCTTTAAGAAAATGGGTCCCACCGAGCATGCGAAAAATATTATCACCAAATATTGTATCCTAGAAGAGGGTATGAAAGCCTCTTCCAGATTTGGGTAACATGGGAACACTTCCAGGCATGTGGGTGTACCTATAGTGGAAGTGAGCCTCTAGGTTTAAGGGCTAGTTCCCTTAATGTATCTTGAAGTACTTATCACCTGAACTAGTGATTGATTATGATAAAAGAGTTATAGGTTGTATAAAATTAACCTCATAGAAAGGGTTGATACACCAATATGATTTACATATGACTATTATTCTTACTGCACTAAGAAATAAGGCATACAAGCTAACTTCTAAGTCCTAAGAGATTCTAACATGAGTGTTTAAATATGGAGGTGAGATGTATGAAGAATATTAAAGGTAAGTGAACCATAGGTTATTTTAAATCTCTAAGGTTCATTGTAAACTTTAAATAAAAACCCATACACTTGATAACACTTCATATGACCTGCTAGAGTAATAACTCGAGCATAAACATGAGAGGATAAGGAGAATAAATGATAAGATATTATCACTTTGCATCACCATATATCACTTTACACACTTAGACAATTATTCATGAACTCAAAACCAAACTTGCATTAATGTTCAAAGGTAAAAAACAATGTCATTCCAGTAGGGCTTTGCATACATGGAGTGGTATTAGATTACAAAGGTCAAAATATTATCTACTTATAGAATTTAGAAAGAGAAGAAAAGAATGAAGTTTAAATGTCACTAGAACACATGTGAAATTGATGGGAGGAGTTACACATGTAGGAGGATGAATTCAAAAAGAGACCATGCAAGATATAATGGGACAAATGGATCTTGAAACATAATTTTTTTGAAATGTGGCATAAAAATCCTTTTGCTAAGCAAAATAAATTGCCTTTCATCATGGACCATCTCTTAAGAATTTGAAACTAAACTAGAGAGAGATGACACATATTTAATATCTAAGGGATGTTAAAACATTATATGATATTCATAATATGTTCTCCTAACTATTAGCTCTCATCTAGATACATGTATTTACCCTCTATAGTAACTCATTACTCTCTCGGACCTTGACTCTTTTATATATGGCAATCACTATTTATCTCTGATCTCAACTAAGCTTTCATGGTGGCATATGAGTCTAAAGTATTTGATCAGCTATGGAGTCCTTTGATCCTACATGGCTGACTATGTGGCTTTCTCTTGCCATATTTCTCATTTCCTATAAAAATATCCCTATAATCTTTTTATAATGTAGCCTTATCTTATCATCTAGAATCCAGTCAAAATTACTTGATCGATCTCCTCTAGGGTCTCTTTGACTTGAGTTTCAATCTTGGTCATCGATCTATGACCCAAGAATATGAGATTATGACATTTATAAACATTATTTGTTTTCTCATGATCTTTTGACTCTTTAACTCAATGTACACCATTGGATCTTATCTACATGACTAAACATGTGTCATTGATCTTAACTTGATTGAATGACATTTCACCACTTGGTAGCTTTGAATTTAAACTCTAGATCCTTTAGATTTTTGACCCTCACTCACACTATTGAATATCCATTGCATGATCAAATTCACACTATCATATCTATTGGACCCACTAACATCGCCTTCACCCATACACTGTTAGATCTAATCTGAACACCTGAGATCTTTCCACTTGTTGACCCTATGTTAAACCTCAAGATCATTTGAATCCAAATAGTCATTTCATGAGGCTTAAAATTGATGTCCTTGTAGTAGACATGTCTACTAATCCTACTTATAATGCTTATATCTTGAGATAGAAATCTCATAAAGATGAAAAAAATTAGAGGGTGATCTTGGCACCAAAAGCATTGTGCCCATGTAATTCTTTTACCCTGAAAGATTTTCTAAGAACACTTGAAATATTCATAAGCAAACTAATCTATTTATTTTTGTGTAGCATTCCATGAAAATATAACCCCCTAAATGTCTCCAAATGATATAATACTAGACTATATCAAGGCCAAGGTTAGAATGGCATTAAATGACATCAAATATACCATAACACACCCTATGACAATATTCTCTATCCCCATATCAAGCCTTAAATATATATGGTTGACCCATTTTCACCTATAGTCAAAATTATCAATAGTTACCTAACATAAAAATTAATAACACACACATTAAAAATATATTAGAGCATTTGTATAACTATTACACCTGTCATCATGTCAAAGAAAGGTTAGATTCTTGGATTTCAATGCCAGTTTGAGGAGTTAGAGGAAGTTATATAGACCCTAAAATTCATTTTCTATAGAAATTGTGTTAATAATTTCATTTAGACCTATAAATTTTAGGAATAATCATTTTAAGAATTTTGGATCTCCTTAATTGTATGAATTTATCTCTCCATTGCTCCATTCATAAGCTAGTGAAGTTAGATTTCAATCAGATCCTATAGGTCATATAAGTAGAGTTGGGGGATTAATTTTTGGAAAATTTTTGGGACCCCTATGGGATTATTATTTTTTTCATTTTTCATTGGATTAATTCTCTTAGATTTATGAACAATTTTTAAGTGTCTAGACCACATTTTGAGAGCTCATAACCCCACATGTTGAGTTTAAAGTGACTCCACTATAAAATATGAATTCATGGTTATATAAAAATAGTTAGATTTATTTATAATATGTTTTTATATGCCTCACACACATTATTTCATCATGTTATCATGTGTGTATGTCCTTTTTGTCATGAAAAGTCTCTCTTGTGAGAAGTTTGCAAGTGAATGCTAGTATTTTATATTATAAGAGTTCTTCATGTGGTCAAATGTATATAAATATTTATCCATATCCTCTATAATATCCATAATCCATTCATGTCTTTATAATCAATCATATTTTATTTATAAGTTCCAAATGGTCAATTCTTCATTCACCACCTTGGATTGTGTTCTATGTGTTTTTGCATATAAGGTGATTTGAGTGATTAGGAATATATTTTATAAAGACATATAGAGTTTATTTTTAATATATCATGTTTATGTAAAGTAAATAATGGTATTTGAGTCCTTAGTATTCATGTTACACTTTAACAATGCTTCAAAACTCAAGAGTTACATAACAATCACTTGTAGCCTATAGGTCTATAAATTTAGGAAAAAATTCATGTTGATATTATTTTGATAAAGGTTTAATAGATCATGAAACATTGTGTTATATTAAATATAACATGTCATGGGTCAATTGAGATGTATCTCAAGTATTTTGAGGCTAAATGGTGGCTAAATGATGAACTAAGATATCAAATGTACATCTACAAAACTATACAATAAAGGCAGTCGATACAAAAGTTTCAAGATGCTCTTAGATAAATATATTAAAGTTGGTAATAAATTATAAATATTTTTTTATTATTTTGGATTTTTTATGTGTCATGACCTATCTCAAAAGGTCATTTCCAAACATACAAGCTAACTGGTCTAAGACAGCCACTTGTAAATTTTGTGTATGGATAGTGAAAGTATGGGTTTGAATATTATTTGATGATGTTTATAAATTTTTTATAAAGTGATAAAAACTCAAATTAATAGTTTTGACTAATATGATATGTAATAATACAATGATAATGGTTAACTCTAAATCAATCTTAGAATTGCCCTAGAAATAACACCTATAGCTTTTTAAGCAAAGTTGCCATAATGATGATGATAGACCTTAGAATTTAGAGCATTAAGAATGTTTCAATACTCTCAATGACATATAAAATATAATAAATAGGTTTTATATTGGTTTTTAATTTTTTATATTTATATAGAAAACCTAAATCCTAGTTAAGGCCTCTCAAATAACACCTACAACCAACCTCTTGAAAATCATTCCTTAGATAGTAAGAGATAGTGAATCAAAGGTTTCAAGGATTAGGATGAGATACTAAGTCATCCAAAGAGTATAAAAATATATTTAATGGTTTATTATGGAAATAAGGGTTTCTTTAAACATGAGTTGGTAGACTATCTCCAAAGAACACACCTACAGATAATTGACCATTTGTAGGTATGTTTGGGTGAATAAATTCTCTCAAACCCTGACATAGTGTCATATAAATTCAGGGTTATAAATAATTTATCATTTAATAAATAAAATAAGACTCAATTTATAAATTATTGACATTAAAAATGACTAAAGAAGGGGTCATGTACCCACAACGTAATTCTCAACAAGTCTATTAACGTAATTAAAGAATGTTTGTGTTATATGAATAGATATGAAGAGAGTAGATTAATTGAGAGGATTGGATAGTGATTAAATTTTCTAATTAAAGTTTAAATATGAGTAAATTATGATATAACATGATTTCAACTCTATTAAGACCCCTGCATAGTCCATTTGGCATGGTGCAAGCATGTTTCCTCATACGGCAGTTTTGCTTGGTTTGAGAAGTACTTAAGGATATTCAAGGGGTATAAGATAATGGTAATTGATTTAACATGATTTAAATAGTATTAAATTATTTAATAAGCCTAATATCAAACAAAAATGAGAAAAAAGATAGTTATGACACCACTTCACAATCCTAAATTCACATACAAACTTATATAAAGTAGTCAGTCTTGAGGTTGAAAGTGGAGTCATATGAGTATATGGAATTGGAGACCCTAGGAAGATTATAAGGTAATTTTAAAAAAAAAATCATGAAGTCAAAAAATCTAACAAAAAATTAAAATGACACATACAATCCATTAGGGTATGTGAGGTAGCCTAGCATAAGAACCCTAAGCCTAAAGCAAGGAGATATTACAGAGATCTTGATGAAGAAATGTGGAATGAGAATAATTAAAATAGGTAAAGGTATACATTTTAGAATTTTTGAGATCATTTTAACTCAAATAAAACCAAAAACATGCACCTATAGATTTTAACTTTTCTAAGACCTCTCAGAATGCTTATTTTCAATCTAAGAGGCCACTTTGTTTTGCTTGGTGTATTCAAGAGGATTTGTATAGGAAATTTGGATCCTAAATTTTTTTGGATACCATAATTCAATTCCATTTTTAATAATTTTTTGGATGATTCATATGTCCAAATTTATGAATTATCCTTAAGAACCCAACTCACTTTGAGGCTGCCTAGGAGAGCCATAAGGATCTGATAAGAGATAAATGAATATTTATTCCTCCAGATGGATTATAAAATATTATAAACCACCTATAAAATGTTAAACAATCCCATAGCCATCACCCCATTCAATTGGCTGATACATTATTGTATGTAACCATATAAAAAAGGCTAAAATGACTATTTTTTCTATTTTACAGGCCCTTATAGTGAGTAAGAAATTTAAATTTACTATGGATGAGGGTAATTATGTTTTATAGGTGAATACCATGCTTATTTGGTATTTATCATGTGTGGGGATATTTTAAAAGTAGTTTCACTCTCTTGGTGGGGAAGCCTAATTGAGGCCTCATTAGGCATAAAAGGACATCTCCACTCACTCTCAAAGCATGAAATTGAGCATAGAGATATAAATATATAGAGGGTAATATAATATTATTTTATATTATATCTTACATACTTTTTACACACAAGGAGGTTTGCATCATTTTAGGGATACAAGAATGAGGCCTAGTTGGGGATTTTCCTAGATAAAAACTTGTTGGGTATAGTTTGAGGCCTTAAAATTGATTTTTAAAGGTATAATATGGTATGAATAAGCCATACATGATGTTTGGATGAGATAGATCAACTAAAACCAAGTTTTGACACTTGTGTGAAAAATAGGCCTAAAGAGATGAAGAGTCCTCTAGACACCTTTCATGAGAAAGAGGTGATGTGTCAAAAAGAACCTATTGGGGTAAACTAAGAGGAGTTAAGATTATATGAAATAGGTATGAGAAAATTATATAACCACCAATAAGTCCTTATGTCCTTCAACATGTGAAGTAGAAGACAAGTTTTAAGAAGCTAGTTAAGGTGTCAAACAAGCTTTTCAACTCCAATGCCACTTGAAGAGGCAGATCATTTGAAGAGGATTTACACATGGAATATTGTATAGATTAAGACTTTTACCTAAAACCTATTCTTGTTGTAACTCTCATGACACTTGTCTATCTCTTCTATCCTATACCCTTCTTCTCCTCTCTCTCACATTCTTTATATATTGACCCACTTTTGGCTAGGTTTATATCCTCCACATAAGTATTGTCAAACCTTGATCATTTTCAGCCTTTTTAAAAATAATTAATGATCTAATTTAAATTTTCCATGAGTTTTTTCAATGTGTTGTATTAACTAATTGATCTTGTTAAATGATGGATTCTCTACCCTAGCATGTTGTCCTTATTTCCAATCATATTCAACTTTAAAAGTCTGTTACAATTTTTTTGAAGTGTTCTAATAGATTTTTAATGAGTTGAATGAGTTGTCTCTTCACAATTTCAAGTCCTAACCTTGGGTCTAGTACTCCTAGAATAAGTTTTCTTCACAAACCTCCATGAGAAATACTAATGCAAGGGGTAGATTTGGAATAGTATACGTGTAACTTAGGCTTGTGTTTGAAGTGTAATTATAATTGGTGGGTAGTGGTCAGGTTGAAATTGGTGCATCACCTCATTGGGATAGTTTAATTTATATATTCTTTCTCCCTTTTCATCCAAATTAGTTAGTAGTTTAGGTGATGAACATTCAATAAAAATCTAAGGAGTTAGCCCTTTAATCTAGAGGTTTTACTCTACTATAAGTAATCCAAAATCTTATAGGTAATCCCATTTTATACTCAATTTGTATAAGTCTTTAACTACCTCTCTAAGATTTTAAAATTTAGTGATAATAGTTTTGGCATGCTGGTTGGGATTAAGGTCTAAAAGAGTGGAAGTAGTTTTGGTGTTTTCTTCTTCCTATCATCCTTTAGAAACATTTAATAAACACCAATGATGACTTTGAATTCGATCAAATAGTTATAAGTAGCCCAGGTACTTATTTTGAAAATAATTTACTAAATATATTATGTTTCATTTGACTAATGAAGTTGTCATAGATGGATATGATGAAATATCCTACTATGTACCCCCTCTCAGCCTTATCATGACCCCAATTATGTGTTTCAATATCCTTATCAAGATTTTTATCAACCCTATGAGTCATGGCAATCATATAGTCATACTAATTCCCCTTTCTTATAACCATGATGTTGTTGGTAAGCCCTATGAAGAAGCCTATGAGGAAAGCTACCAAGAAGTGCCTCTCTATCAGCCTCAATATGATCCATATCAACCTCAACATGATTAATATTAGCCTTTTCATGAGGAATCAAATGATACCATTATTTAGGAATAAAAATATTGGGAAGAAACATATAAGGCCTTATAATCTCAAGTTAAGTAACTAAATCAATAATTTGAAGCTCATTAAAAACCACATTATTACCCTCCTCTTCCTATTTAAATTCCACCTCAAGCCAACTCCTTGTTGGAACTCATGCCAAATGAGCTAAAATAAAAAAAAGTGATGAGAAAAAGGGATAAGGAAGGTGGTGTGATCCCTATTCATCTCATATAGAGTCGAAGAAGTCAGTTCAATTCTTTATTAATAAGTGGAGATTAGTTGAAGAGGAAGCCAACTATGTCATCAATGATGATTTATATGAAATGAGATGCTATATCCAATGGAAGATGGATCTAAAAATAAAATAGAATTTGGATCTACTTCTACATCCATGGATCTACTTATACATCCATGGATCAAAATGACTTGTGGTAGAAGTTCAATGAAGTTTATGAAGAATTTGAAGGCCTTCAAAATCATATACCTCTTTCTAGTCAAGTTGAAGACACTCTTGAAGGTTATTTACCTCTTGAGTATGTGTTTCAAAGAGAATATCTTATACCACCAAACTTGTGCATGTTTTAGCTAACCTTGAAGTTAAAGGATCTTAAAGAAATCACATTGAAGTTTAATAGGGGAGATATGGCTAAGTATATGAGTTTTAAGAAGTTATGGTTCTTGAAGAGAAATAAAATAATGGTTATTTAAAGTAACACATTAAACTTATCTAAGATATTTAAAGCCTTTTCAAGGTTGAATATCATGTTCACAAAGATATCAATTAAGATGTATTCATTGAGGATAATTATGAGGATTAGATTGCATATGCTAAGCTCTTTGAAGAGCTTTATGAGCTTCTAGTATTTGATGAGAAGCTTAATGTCCTTCAATATTCCATGAATGATAATAACCATGATTCAATGAATAATAATCAGGTCAAGTTGTAACTAAAGAATATCATGATAATATGGTTGAGTCACAAGAGGAGTTCACATTCGTAGGTGATATATTTACAACTATCATTATTGCATTGAATGTCATGACAAGAAAATTCATAAGCATGAAGGATTTGAAGACATCAAGATCAAGGCTCAAAATAAAAATTGCTTCATGCCTTATTTCATCTCATGGAGAAAAGGATGGTATAAGTTTCCTCTTCGATCTAGGAGGAGAGATTTTGTTTTAAGTTAGTTTATATATAGTCTACTTTGCTTATGTTATTTTTATGTTCCTTAAGTTCTTGATAACACATGTGTGTATATTGCTTTAATTTTTGTCTTGTTGTTATTTTTTTATTTTATTTTCAAGGTTAAATTAGTTTATTATGTCATGTTAAAAGTCTATCCAAGTCTGAAACTAAGTACTGAAGACTCTATTGCCTAATGGACATGCAAGGCTATTGGTCTAATTAGCATTGCATGCATGCTACCCTTGTGAATTGCCAACAATGTTGAACAAATTTGACCCAAAATCAAATCAGTCACCCAATATAAGTTAAAAATTGTCATATGGTCTTGTCATACCCTATATGGTCCCTAGAGTCATAATTTAACCTTGTTATCATTATTTATGGTTAGTTTGGAAAGGTTAAGGTAAAGTCATGTTTTGGTCATATAGTTGGCTAGGGGTTTCATGAGGAAATAAATCAGGTTCAAGTTGTTTCATAGGTTATTATGGGTTAATTAATTTAATTTTATGCTCTAAACATCTTATAAAAACATTTAATGAAGCTATGGAAACTTTGAAGGCCATTTGCTAGCTCTAAAGTGTTAAAAATGCATACAAATTTGATTTTGGGCTAATATTGGTGTATGTCAAAGTCCCATGACATTAAAAAATGTAAAAAAACACCTTAAAAAAATATTATATAATTAATATATATTTTACACCTGTTAGCATGTCAGAGAAAGGTCTGATTCTAGGATTTCAATGCCACTTTGAGTTAGAAGAAGTTGTATAGACTCTTCAAGTCACTTGCAATAGAAAACATCCTAATAATGTAATTTGGAATTATAAAGGTCAGGGATAATAATTTTAATAATTTTTTATCTTCAAAATTTTAGTATTTTATCTCTCTCCTTCGTCGCTCCATTCACAAGGTAGTGAAGTTAGATTTCAATCAGATGGTATAGGGCATACATTAGAGTTGGGGGATTAAATTTTGTAAACTTTTTGGGACTTAGAGATTGTTCATAAATCAAAGATAATAAATAAAATGAAAAATTACACAAATTTTAATCCCATAATGGTAATATAATTGGAATTTTTCATTGTATTTATTATCTTTGATTTATGAACAATCTCTAAGAACCCAAATTGCTTTTCGAGAGCTCAAAACCCCACAGGCTAAATTTTAAGTGAATTTAGTGCAAAATGTAAATTCATGGCTCCATGAATCCAGTTGGAGGGAGTTATAATATGTATATATATTACTCACACACCTTAATTAATTATTGTATCACATGTGGATATCTTTTTGGCATGAAAAGTCTATATTGTGTGTAGTTTGTAAGTGATTGTTCATTTTATGTGTTTTAGGAGTTTTGTAGGTTTCCAAATATTTTTGAATGTTTCTCCATGATATTATATTCTCCCAAAAATCCATTAATTTCTTTATAATTAATCAATTTTTTTATGTAAGTTTTAAATGGTCAGTTGTTCATTCACCACCTTGGACTATGTTTTATGTGTTTCTGCATACAAGGTGATTTGATTGATTAGGAATACATTATACAAACATATTTAGAGTTATTTTTACTAATATATAATTTTTATGCAATGTAAAAAATGGTATTTGATTCCTTATAAATCATGTTGCACTTTCTTAAGGCTTTAAAACTAAAGAGTTGTAAAATAATCACTTATAGTCTTTAGGTCTACAAATTTAGGTAAACTTCATGCTAAAAATGTTATATAAATGTTTCCTAGATTATGAAACATTATTTTATATTTAATATGAAATTTCATGGGTCAATTGAGATATCTCCGAAGCATTTTGAGGCCCAATGGTGGCTTAATGACTAAAACATCAAATGTACATCTATAAGACTATGTAATAAATCTAGTGGATACAAAAGTTTCAATATGCTCCTAGAGTAGTATATTAAAGCTGGTAATAAGTGGAAATTAACTTTATTTATGAGTTTCGATTTTATAGGTGTCATGACCTATCTTAAAATGTCATCTCCAAACATATAATCTAACTATCCTAACATAGTCACATGCAGATTATATGTGTATGGATAGTGAAGGTATGGGTTTAAATATTATTTGATAATTCTTATGGATTTTTTATGAAGTGATAAATAATCCACTTAGTGGGTTTGAAAACTATGAGATGTCATAATATAGTGAGAAGGGTTAACTCCACATCAAAATAAAAACTGCCCTAAGAAAACCACCTAGAGCCTATTAAGTGAAGTTGACTTAATAGTGATGAAGGAGCTTATAATTTAAAGCATTGATAATTTTTAAATAATATAAATGATATATCGAACATAATTAATAATTTTTATATCAGTTTTGAACTTTGTAAATTGATCTAGAAAACCTAAAACGTAGTTAATACCTCTCAAACAACACGTATAATCAACCTCTTGAAAATCTTGCCTTGGATAGTAAGAGATAGTGAAACACAAGTTTCAAGGCTTAGTATGAGATATTAATTCATCCAAATAGTATATAAATATTTTAAAGATTTCATTATGGCAATAAGGATTTCTTGAAACATCAAATTGGTAGACTATCTCCAAAGAACACACCTATAAGTAATTAACCATTTGTAGGTCTATTTTATTTAATAATGTCTCTAAAACCTTGAGGTAGTTATGTATGAATTTGGGGTTATAAATATATTATTATGTCATAAATAAAAAATGACTCATTTTATAAGTAATTGAGATTAAAATGAGCTAAAACAAGGGTCATGCACCCACAACATAGTTCTCAACAAGTTTGTCTGCCTAATAAAAAAAGTCTTTGTTATATGAATATATATGAAGAGAATAAAGTAGTTTAAAGGATTAGATAGTGATAACATTATCTCATTACTATGTCAAGATCAAATAGTAGTGAAATAACATGATGTCAACTCTATTTAGACCCCTGCACATTCCAAATGACATGACACAAGCTTCTTTCCTCATATGGCAATTTTGCTTAGTTTGAGAAGTAATTAAGGATATTTAAGGGGTATGAGAACAAGGTAAGTGATAAAATATTATTTAAATAGTGTAAAATTGTTTCATAAGTCTCACATTAATAAATAATGAAAATAAACATAGCCTTGACACCCCTGCACAATCCTAAATTCACATACAAACTTGTACAGGGAAATAAGTATTAAAGGTGAAAATAGAGTTAGGTGAGTATATTAACTTGAAGACCCTAGGAATATTATAAAGGGATTGAAAAAAATTTCCATGATGTCACAAAATCCAATAGAGAAATAAAATGATACATATAATCCATTAGGGTATGTTAGGTAGCTTAGCATAAGAACCCTAGGCCTAAAACAAGGAGATGTTGCAGAGATATCGATGAATAAATGTGGAAAGATAATAACTAAAATAGGTAAAGGTGGAAATATTAGACTTTTTCAGATAATTTGAACTCAAATAAAATCTAAAACATGCACCTATAGACTTCAAATTCTCTTAGACCTCTTAAAATGCTTATTTTCAACCCGAGTGGTCTCTTTATTTTGCTTGGTATGGTCAAGATGACTTTTATGGAACCTTGGGATCCTATAAAAATATGAATATGATAACACACATCCATTTTATATAATTTTTTCGAGGATTAACATGTCCATCTTAATGAATCATCCTTAACAACCCAAGTCACTTCCAGGCTGCCTAGGAGAGCCATAAGGACCTGATGAGAGAGAAATAAATATTTATGCATACATATGGATTATAAAAGCTTCAAAAATATAGATAAAATTTTAAATACTCCCATAATAATCACCCCATGGAATTGGTTGATATATTACTATATAGAACCATAGGGAATATGGCTAAAATATCTATTTTTTGATATTTTACAGGCCCTTACAGTGAGTCAAAACATTAAATTTGGTATAAAAGAGGGGGAATATGTTGTATAAGTGAATAAAATGATTATTTGTGGTTTTTCATGTGTGAAAATCCTATAGTATCATT
Organism: Torreya grandis; assembly: GCA_037957365.1. NCBI lineage: Eukaryota > Viridiplantae > Streptophyta > Pinopsida > Cupressales > Taxaceae > Torreya > Torreya grandis. The sequence continues at coordinate 10,863 of JARHVA010011227.1, read as the reverse complement.
TTTCACTCTCTTGGTAGGGAGGCCTAATTGAGGCCTAGTTAGGAGAGAGAAAGGGTAGAAAAGGACATCTCTACTCACTCTAAGATCATGAAATTAAGCTTGAAGATGTAAATACATAGAGGATATTGAAAAATGATTTTATATTAATAGGATATTTTTCAATGTTTTCCACATAAGGAGATTTTCATCATTTTAAGGCTACAAGAAATGAATCCTATTTGGGGCTTTTGGTAGAGAACAACTTATTGGGTCTAGTTTCAGGACTAAAAATGGATTGTTTAAGGTACAATATGTTATGAATAATCCATACATTAAGTTTTGATGAGATAAGTTAATTTAAACCAAGTTTTGACACTTGTGTATAAAATGGGCCTAAGGATATGAAGAGTCCTCTAAACACCTTGCATGAGGAAAAGATGATGTGTTTAAGAGAACTTGTTGGGATTAGATTAGAGGTGTCAAGAGTAGAGAAAATAGGTAGGAAAAAATTATATGACCACCAAAAATGCCACTTGTCCTTCAACATGTGAAGTAAAAGAGAAGTTTCAAGAAGCTAGTCAAGGTGTCAAGCAAGATTTTCAACTCCAATTCCACTTGGAGAGATAAATCATATGAAGAGGAACTACACGTGGCATATTAGACATATTGAGATTATTACCTAGCTCCTATTTTTATTTTAACTCACATGACACTTGTCTACCTTCTCTCTCCTATGCCCTTCTTCTCCTCTCTCACATTCTCTATATATTAAGCCATTTTTGGCTAAGTTTATATCATCCAGATGATTATGGTGAGGACCTACTCAATTTAAAATTTAAGTAATAAATAATAATTTGGTTTACATTATTCATGATTTTTTTCATTATGTTTGTTAACTAGTTGATCTTGTTAAGTGATAGCTTCTGTTCCTTAACATCTTATCCATTTTTCCATCCATATTTATATTTGAAAATATATTTTAGGTATCTTGAAGTCATATAATGGTTTTTTCATGATTTTAGTGAGTATTTTGTTCACAATTGTTAATTCATGACCTTGAGTTTAGTCCTCCTAGAATAATTTTATTTTAACAAACCTCCATGAGAAATAATAATCAAGGGGAAAATTTGGATTAGTGTATGTGTAGGTTAGGTTTATGTTTAAAGTGTACTTAAAATTGGTTGTTAGTGGTCAGATTAAAATTGGTGCATCACCTCATTAGGATGGTTTAATTTATGTGTTCTCTCTCCCTTTTCATCCAAATGAGTTAGTAGTTTAGGTGATGAGCATTCAAGACAAATGTAGGGAGAGTGCCCTTCAATATATACATTTACCTATGCTATAAGAAACCCACAGGCCTAGATTTAATCCCATGTTCCTTTGGAGAATGATTGAACTACCTCTCTAAGGGTGAAAAATTGAGTTACAATAACAACTTCTTCATCATTTTCATCTTGGACCCCATTTTCATTTATCCTTTGCTACGATCCTATCATCACTTCTACATTTAATTCTTCCTCATCATTGGTATAGTCTAATAAGGAGATCACATGTCAATTAACCTTTACATTTACATCCTCCTCCTCAGTAGGAGATTATTCTATAGTAGCTAGACCAAATGATGGCATTTCCTCTAATTTTCTAGATTTGGTGGAGGCTGGAAGGAATTTAGATATCTTTTAGTAAGTGGCTATGATGGAAATGAGAGGTGAGAGGAATGATGAAAAAAATTAAAGAGACATAGTATTATGAACTACTATTAGAGGTGGTGGTGAGGGAATGTAAATTGTAAAATCCATAGTGGATGGGGGAGTTGAAAGAAATAGACCTAATTGAGGGGATGGAGGAGTGGATGGGAGAGATGAGAAGGAAGGTTGTAGAAAATTTGGGAGGTAACCTATGTGACTATTGAAAGTGTAGGTAGAGGTGCCATAGAGAATTCACTATTTGGGTTTTTCAAGGAGATGAAGTTATCTCCACTATTGTAGTTGTGCCCAAAATTGTGGTAGTGGTAGTTGGATGAGTGAGAACCATCTAGGGACTCATGAGAGCTCTAAAATTATATTTTATGAATTATAGGTTCTCCTTCATTTATAATATTGGCTATCCCTCTTTTATATTTTTCTCTTTTGCTATAAGAAAATGAGGTTGGCATTGGCCTACTAAGTCCTAAGGTTGATTTGGAGGCAACTAATGACTCCATGCTTTTTTGGCCTACTCCATCATTTAAATTTACTACTCCTTTGTAATATTATATATTTTTTAGATGACCTAGTTGACCATCATGGGCATTTATTTTTCTTCATTTACGTCCATACTTATCAATCAGTTAATGCATTCAGGACAATTTCATCATGCTCATACTCTTGGTGACCATATATAGTGTTCACCTTTTTATTCTCCTTGAGGATTTGAAGATAATTTTTGATTCTTTTTCTAGGGTCACATTATTTGAATTGGTCCTCAACTAACATATAAATGGATATTAGTTTCCAAATCTATTTAAAATGGGCCTTACCACAAATTAAAGGTGACTAGTACTTAGAGGAGTATTGAAGTAATAGGCCTAAGGTTTCTTATTTATCTCCTCATATACATTGTTATATAATTTATGCACCGCCTCTTATTCTAATTTTTTTTCAAGGATATGGCATGGTAAGGATAGAATAAGTGGCTTTATTCCTTCAATCCTAATAATTATAACATAAATCTAATACATTTAATCCCCTTATATGTCTATGATAATTCTTTATTTCATATATAGTTGAGGCATATAAGTCCAATGAATTAATTGTTATAATTGAATATACATTTAGTCACAAATCCCTTTGATTTCATTTTTGAATATATAGGAAAACATAAAGGAATAATCCTTAAAAAAATTGTTATCCACATACTTGGCCGAAGGCTACCATAATTATAAGTTTATCCTATAAATTGTGCCAAGGAATTCATTGAATAAATATGACATCATATAAAAGTTACCATTTTTTAAGATTTATTTAGGTTTATACATTTTTGACTTTATTCTGGCACTTATAATCTCTCCCAGGCCAACAATATTGTCTGATGTCAATATAATGTCTAACAAAGGGACCCATTATTCTTGCATATAAGTGGTCCTATGAAAATCATACAATATATTTAAAATGACCATGGATATTCTAATCCCATGACTAAACTTGATGATGTTTTTTTAAGATATTTCCCCTTGGGATTTAACCTTTGGCCTTTTAGTAACCATTGTTTCAGTTTTCCTTCTATAATTTTATGTTTCTAGATATACATTGGTTGAGACTTGGTTATAGGCTACCTTAGGACACAAAATATTGAGTTGTCATTTGAATGCCTAACCATAAATATATGCAAATACATTATTAATTTTCCTAAGGTACAAGAAATATCCATAAACTATTCCATTAAAAAATAAATCTCTAAGCAAGTAGATACAAGGCATTACCTCTATTTTAGTTGTCACTTGATGAAGCTCCATGATTTTTATTGGCACTAGGTCATCAATTTATTGCCTCTCATCCTAGGACAATTAAATATGCATAAATTAAGGGATAAAAAAATCCATTTAATTACAAAGCGATAAATAATATGGAAACTTGAACTCAAGGGTCACCTTTATCAAACACCATATTGATGTAAATAATCTTTAAAAAAATAGAGTATGCAAAAGGGGCTTGAACATTTGCTAGTTTTTCTAAAGGGGATTTAATAATTTTGAGATGTACAATTTAATTTCTAACTGAATGGGTTTTATTTATAGTTTCATTGGAAAACTATGGCTTTTGATCAAAGGAAATCATGAAATTTCAATGTTCACTCCTAGATTAAGGGTGAAGTGGCTTGTTGTTTCATTAGATTTTGCATATATCAACCAAATATTTCACCTTAAATTATAAAATAGTGCTAATCCAATGAGAATAATATATTTTTAGTTCATTATAATTTCAATTCAAATTTTTTAGTTATCTTTGGTTGCTTTTATTATTCTTCACATGGTAATTGTTTGTTGATTTTATATATATAGTCATCTTATTTTAGATAAGTGTTAATTTCTTACTTAGTTATTTACTTGATTTGATATCAATATTATTTTATGAATAATTTAGCCATGTATATCCTATATTATGAATCTTTTTGGCTTATCACTTATTCATTCATTTATATTTATAAATTTACTTTGTATGTCCTTGGGCCATGAGTTTATATGAATGAGCCACATGGAGTAATATCAAGACATCAAGAACTTAGCGACTCAAAGTCTCAGCTACTTAAAACTTTTAAACTACATAATATCTTGGAATGATTTGGGTGGTTGATATGTTGACATGTTTCATAATATCAGAGACTTAAAGGTATAGGAAAATTAGATGATTAACTCTACTTTAGTCCCTCCATAGTTTTGTGTTAACGAAAATGTGCCAACTTTAAATCCCTCAGAGTTTAGAATATTGGAGATATTAGATCATGTGGCCTCAAGTCCATTATACTTTGACTAATCCTCTTGTGGCTCCATGTTAATATAATTATACCACCCATCAAAATCTTGGAAGGGTAGAACCTCAAAACCATTAAATAATTACCTTTATTTTATAGCTTCCATCATTTTGGACAATGTAGTTGCACTACATGGTGTGTTATTGGAGCTTGGATACTTTGAAAATTTATTATTTTATTTAAATCTAAATGTATCCATGTAATGTATTAATGACATATGTTAAGCCATTCAAGCTCAAAAAATAAATGGATAATTTTTTTTTGTAGAGACATGAAGGTTATGGTTAATGTAGTAATACCATCTATCAAAGTCTCATATAAATAAATTAGGGACAAACCATGAATTTTTTACAATCATTTATCAATATTCCTATGATAATATTAAAAAAGGATGAGAAATATTAGTTCAATTAGTCCAAATAAATCACAAAATTTATGAAAACCCAAGGTTCAAAATGAATTAAAATGATTGTTCAATATTTGATTTTCATAATTTAACCTTATATGAATTTTATACTTTGGAGATAACCTCAAACTTATCCAACTTAATAGTAGTGCCATGCATATATAATAACTAGGTGATCTTGAATAAGATATTCAAACAATAGTGGGCCCCCATTTTCTTAAATCAAATGGGGTGTGTGTTAGGGCACAACATGAATTATGTTTATGGTATAGATCCATGGGCATATAAAGAGTAGATTGTATGGAATATCTAAGTCAAGTAAATATACTAAATTTTCCTAAATTTATTTCCCTACCATAAGAGGAAGATAAATGGTGGCCATGAACTCACACTCATTATTTTCATATGCCTTGATGGTAATGATGCTATGTTATAGTGTTGTTAAATATCCAAAATGATGTATTAATACTAATGCACATAAATTCAAATCCTCTCTATTGCCTATAAACACCCTTTTTAATTTCTACCTAGAGGTAATGAATTATATACACAAGGTTAAATGATGTGAATATACCATAGGGAAGATGTGAGAATGATCAAATTGACTTGTTTCTTAGTGGTTAAGTTTAAAACTAATGATTGAAAATTTCATGGGTTAAATTCTTGTGTGACTTTGGACTCTTGGAATATTTTATACAATATGTCTTTTTACACATGGATGTCTTGAGAATATATAGGACAGATATAAGAGCCAATGTTTTCTCATGTTTCTCTAGAATATTATACTTGATCTAAATGGTATGTGAGGAATCACTCATTATGGTGATATTTGTGTTCCTTCTTGTAATGGCACAATCTTGGGATTTAAATTTTATAATGGAAACATGATGACTAATATACTCAATACAATTGAATAAATAATCTAAAAGTGATTAAATTGATTTAAGTTGATGGTTTAGGCTTGATATTTCCTTGTTTATTATGTCTTTGCTCATTTTGGAAATGGATCTTTGTATATATATATATATATAATTTTTTATTGTTGGATGATGAAGATTATTTTTTGAGTTCATTGTTCCCATGATCGATGAGGTCTTTAATGTAATATTTAAGCCTCATGCAATAGTTTATTGACTGTTCACTAATATTATGGTATTTTTAGTATTCATTTTCATGGTAACATGTATGTTTAGGAATATTCTATTAAAATGGATTTGTTTTGAGGAAGATGATCATTTTTACAATGACCAATTTTCAAAAGGTCACATCGTAGGATTATCCCAAAAACTTTAATTTGCATTTGTGATTTTTTAATTTTATTTGGTTACTTGGAATGGTAATGTTGTTGATAGGTTACATGTATTGGACTTGTTTCACATCAGTTACACCATCACCTACAATTTTTTTTTATTTTCAAATAATTTGGGTTTTTTGATTGATTTGAAGAGGAATTAGACTATTTGAAAATTTGAATGATGCCCTTGGAAATTAAATTTATAAAAATTTGAACTCACTTATCTACTATTTCATCAAATGGTGTGAGATAATGGATTTGTAATTGATAAACAAAATCTAAATTAAGATTGTTTTTAAATACTAAAATAAGTTATTTCTTGGGTAGGGACCATGGAAGACAACTTGATAAAGATTGCCATCTTTTTAATAATAAGACAAAATTTTCACCTTTCATTGTTTAGTATTATATGAGTATTACATGGTTAACTCATGCTCAACATTACATGAAAAAATTTGCACAAATATTTTAGATAAGTCTTCGATGGTAGTGATCAATCACTTGGGTATGTGAAAAAACCACTCTAGGTCTTGGCTCCCTAGAGCACATGAGAAGAGTCTTAATAAGTATACATTATTATAGGAAATTTCTACACATACCACATATAATTATTTGAGACATTCCATAAGATATCTATTACCATTTTATTCATCAATCTTGAGAAGTTACAAATGTGTAGGAAAGTGAGTAATCGTGTTGTTAACATCAAATATATATGGACATATTTCCTCAAATTTGAATTGTTTTTGTTGGTAAAAAGAATCATCTTAGAAGCCATGCATTTTATATTACATGTTTTTTCACTCTTGAATTGAGTTTGGTAAGAGAGTTTATTACTTTGATTTGAAGTGTTAAATATGTCAGATGGTTGATGAATGAATGGATTTAGGTTTGTGTTAGAATGTGAAAATGAATATTTATTTTGAGGTGGATTCTTAATGAATTGATTTGAAGTTTATTTTGGTTTATAATATGGATTTTGATTCAATGGATTTATAAGTAAATTTAGATTTTTTGGATTTGAGGGTTGATCTATAAATGTATTTTTATTAATGTTTGGATATGATAATCTATTTGATTATGAACCAAAAGGTTTATTTTGATTTATGTTGGAGTTTAACGATGAATTAGGATTTAAGGTTGGATTAGGGTTTATGAATGTATTTTGATATATGTTTAGTGAAACTTGATTTGTTAATTGATTTAAATATGTAAAATAAATTTGATGGGTAAAATAATTTGTATCAAAACTAGAAGACTAATTAGATGTTATTCCTAAAGAAAAATTTGGATGTCGATTGACTAGTGATCTTTACTATTGATTCATGTTAAATTTTGTATTTGTATTTGTTTGATTAATTTTTGAACTCAAAGAATTATGCAATTTTGTATTTTGGCTAGAATGGCTTATTTTTTGAACTTAAACATGGATTAAAATTTAGATTTTATATGTTTATTTTTAGTTGGTGAATTTTAATGAACATTCAAATTCATATTTGGATTGATTTGTGAACTTGAATATGGGTTCAAGTTTAGATTTTGATGTTGAATTTTGATTGGTGAATTTGAATTCACATTCAAATTTGGATATGGAGTGGTGAAGGGTAGGGTTTAATAAACATTCCAACTATTTTTTTTGGGATCATTTATTGGTTTGTTTACAATGGAATTCAAACTTTGTTTTGGATTGGGGCTAGTGATAAGTGAACTCAAATATGTATGTGAATTTAGATCGGTTTGAGATAATCCTATATTAATAGTATGATTACTTGTATTTTGATTAAAGGATTAATTAAAGAAGGGATTGTTTATTTTATTATCTTGAATATTAAAAAACTCTTGATTTAATTGTTAGACATGATATTTTATATAAAACACATGATGTGGCTGTGATATTTTTTAATTAATGATAAATTTTATTTTGTCCATATAAAATTGAAAATTAGGATTGGTTTGAATTATGATGACCTTGATATTCTCTAAGTATCCATGAGATGTGGCTTGATACTAGATGGGGGATATTGATTCATTCCTACCAAGTAAATGATTTAATTTTTGGACTTCAGAATTAAGAGGAAGATTAGCCTCAATAATCAAATAATGGATGAAGAATTCATTATTATTAGCTAGGATATATTAACTAATTCAATAAGGAATTGGTATAGTTCTAAGGATATTATTCTCTTGGTAATGCACCTCTTTTTCTTGATTGTAATGTATTTCATGGATATCAAATCTACGATCTTGGTTACTAAACTCAAAAGGGTAATTTATAAATGGATCCTTCCTTGACCTCGGGTTGTTAGATATAGCCATGTGCATTATGATATATGATAATGCTAAAAAGGCTTGACTCAAAAATAAAATGATGAAAGACCAAGACAAGAAAGTAATATAATTGATAACAAGTTTATCAGTTTTTGTAACTTATGAATTTGATTTTTGAAACTTTGGATATGATTTTGGCCTAGTTTTAAAATTGAAAATTATGTTTTCAATTAGAAATATTTCAACATCTAGGTTTAAAAATGAATAGGAAAGATAAGTTCCTAATTTACACACATTCAGTTCACAAAAAATCTATAAAAACAAGTTGAATTAATTGAACAACTTTTAGGAACTCATATATACTACCTCATATGTTATATAATGTCAAAATAATATTTCAAAGTAATGACTATGGAGTATCCTATCCTTCCCATAGACCATTAAATAATGTTTTCAGGGTAAGTTGAAAATAATTTATTAGTGATAATAATTAACTAATTCACCAGATTCAAATAAAAAAATGGCTCATCTATGCTTAAGGTTTTAAAAAGATTGTTCAAGGGGACTCCTATAAATAAATTTCACTAATTAAGGAACAAGACCGTATAGGGATATTTTTAAACATTAGGTATTGATACATGGAACCATCTCACATCATGGTATGCTTAAAAAAAATCACTTCTTAGGCCTTTAAAAAAATTGATCTTACTATTTGAACTCTACTAGTACATAGAGTTCGACCTACCATGTGGTGGTGAAATACACAATCTATATAACCCCTAATAGAATAAAATAAATAATAGTATCACTTATATCTAATTCTAAAGTATCATTTACAATGTTTCACTAAGTGAATAACATATGCACAAGTGGAGCCTTGGGTAACAAAATCTACAAAATGCTTTTTATTCTCGAGTATCATCACCAATATGATGGCAACTGAAGACCATACACAATATTATAACACATAAAAATAAAATTATTCAAAAAAAAGGATTAATCAAAACTAAACACAAAAATATGGGATAATAACTATGTAAAAACGAATTTCTCTAATTATTAAACTGAAATAATTAAAAACTTGAAAGTGAGAAGCTTAGTCAAAAAACTGATAATAGAAGAAAAGTGATTCCAAACATTTAAAATTTATTTTTGAATTTATTTTTGAATTAATATTAATTAAATGGCTTTAAAAAAATTGTTATGTGTTTTGAAAGCTAAAAGACCTAGGCAACCTACAAAGTTGGTGAAAAAAGAAAGCAAAAGGATGGAAAATAAATAGAAAATGTTAGCCTCTATAATTATTTTAGTGTTAAACACTCAGATAAAATAGTAAATTAATCAACAAATGAAACCTATAAAAAATGACAATTAATTAAAATAGAGACTTACAAAATAATTTTGCTATTCTTGAATAAATTTACCACTATATAGAAGGATTTCATTGTAGAGAAAACACTTTCATTATTCTATGAAAACAAATAAAATAGAGAAGCATATGGAAATAAAACAAAAATATAATATTTTTATATGGTAAATACAATCACTTAGTTCATGGGAAAGTTAAGAAACTATGAAATAAATCTTTAAAATAACCCATAAATGATTTCATCATTAACCTCAATTAATGCGCCCAAGATATCTTTGATTTCATCATTTTGTATAAATGTATTAAAATAGAAAGAAATGTTAAAAAAAATGAGGGATAATAAAAAAATAGTTATATTACCATGAAATATAAAAAGCACAAAAATATAAGTTAAATTTCCATAGAAATGAATTTACTAGAAATGTCTGTGAGTTTGGTGCTATGCAAGTTAATCTACATCATGCTCAAAAACATATAAAATGAACCTATAAATAAAATGACAAACTTACTATAGAATAATTATTTTATGAATTAGTATAATAAATCATTTGAAAATAACTTCCTAAATGCACCTATGATTTGAAAGATGATGGAAAGGTCCCATTAGGTGTGTTAGAATGTATTATGTGAAAATTAAAATGTAAATTACATAGAGAAATTATTGTGAATCCTACCTATCTACACCAACCCATTTATAAATTATTAAAAATAAAATAAGGCTTACTAAAGAACACTTACAAAGCATACAATGCATGTTCATCACCTTTTCTATTTTGTGATCAATGATATATTTTGTCATCTCTTGCTTGATATTGTGGGTTTTCAACTCTTTTCTTGAAAAATAGAATTGGTAAATGTATGGTTTAAAATTGGTTTTAATATTAATCAAGTCACAAGGATAATTTGACAAAGTTTTTATATCTTGAGGGTGGATACTTAAAATGGAGGATTACACATTAATTGATAGCCTTGAGTTTGGTGAGATTAATAGTTGAGAATAATCCAATTTTTTTAATTAGAAAGGTAATCAATAATCAT